>OZ024827.1:93538783-93668003 GCA_964016985.1 Anodontia alba
TGACGCTCACTTGAAGTGAAAAAGATATATTCTCCGTGATCGACCCAGACATATTTGAGTCTCTCCCGTCTAAAAGACCATTTCTCTGGCATTTGGCTATTATTAGGGAACTGTTATTACCTAATCTCGTTTCTGCTAGCATCCAAACGGGCTGGCTGTAATCAAAAACAATAAAAAAAAAAATAAAATAAAATAAACAAGTGACTATCTGAAATCCAAACCCCAAGTATGCGATTACCCGTCGGACAGAGTCGCAAGTTCCGTTTGAAGCCACTGTCCGGTATACCACAGGGAAACTATCACTCACCAAAATGACTCCTCTAAGGACTGCGGTCCACCGACGCGCAGTAGTGTCCTGTTGGTTCGCCCTCATATACGTCCAGGTAGCCACGTATTATCTTACACGTAAAGTACACAGGTAAACCGTGACTATACACTAGAATTGCGCAATACATAGGATAAGGCAACAGTAAGTAACAGTCACTTTCAAAACTGACTATTTTTTAGGGGTCTATCGAAATTCTCGTGTTTTTTTTTTTTTTTTTTTTTTTTTGTTTTTTTTTTTCTGGCCGGGGTGGGGTGGGGGAGAGGGGAGGCGGGGGGTATTGTAAGAATCAGGGTTAAAACCTACAACCTTCTGTTGTACTGATAAGTTGTTTTATTTAGTTTTAACGGCTCGATCTATTTCTGCTGTGCATCAGTTAAAGTAAAAATGGAGCTACTGTTGGAAACTGTTTAAAGCACTTATATTACTAATACAATCATTATACAGGGAAAAAAAATGAAAACCACACTTAAAAAAAAAAAAAAAAGCAAGGGGAATAATTTTGGGATATATATATATATATATATATATATATATATATATATATATATATATATATATATATATATATATATATATATATATATATATATATATGGGGTCGGAGGGGTGGGGGTGGCTGATCAATTTCTATACTGTTTTTTTTTTTGTTTGTTTGTTTTTTTTGTATGGCTGATATATTGTATTTTTTTTCTGGGGGTGGGTGGCTGGGGGTGCAAACACTGGTTTCAAACTTTCTGGAGGGGTTCAATTTGATAATTCCCACGCTTACCCCTAAGGCGAGTGTGTGTGTGGGGGGGGGTGGGGGGGTGGGGGGTGGGGGTACTCTCAGTTTTGTTTGCTACATAGGCTCGGCCCCAGTATCCCATGCAAATCGGTTTTCTAGGAAGTAAAATGGCAACAATCCGAAAGACTCTGTCCATATGGTATACGATACAAGGGAATATATTGTATCACCTCTGACATTAATTGTGTGACGTTTAGCGAACACCATACCATACACATGAATTTTCTTACATGTGACAAACAGAAGTTTCCATAACTTGCTACTTTACACGACCATTCATTGATCCCCACGTGACCGGACGTCATGCGCAACACAGCTGCGCATCAAATGTGTGTACATTAAAAAACTATGGAAGTGTCAGATTCGACACAAATGTTTTAGAATGGAATTTCGTTGTCTGTTTTGTGGTGTAGGATAAAAAATCAGCCGCACATATACTGAAATAATGGCGCATAGAAAACTAAGGAGCGATTTTGATGGGAAAATCGCAGGATTATACGATTTGGAGGAAACCATTGGCGAAGGCCATTTTGCTGTTGTAAAGCTTGCCAGACATGTATTCACCGGTGAAAAAGTAGCTGTCAAAGTCATTGATAAAACGAAACTAGATGACGTTTCCAAAGCTCATTTGTTTCAGGAAGTCAGATGCATGAAGCTCGTTCAGCATCCCAATGTTGTGCGGTTGTATGAAGTTATTGACACCCAAACAAAATTATATCTCATTTTAGAACTTGGGGATGGTGGTGACATGTATGATTACATTATGAAGCATGATAAAGGTTTAGATGAATCAAATGCAAGAAAATACTTCAGACAAATTGTAGAGGCTATATCATATTGTCACAGACTTCACGTTGTTCACAGAGATCTGAAACCAGAAAATGTTGTATTCTTTGAAAAGTTAGGAATAGTTAAACTGACAGATTTTGGTTTTAGTAATATGTTTAATCCCGGTAAAAAATTAGAAACTTCATGTGGATCTCTAGCATATTCAGCACCAGAAATTTTACTCGGTGATTCCTATGATGCACCAGCTGTAGGTAGGTAATCATTCCTGAAAGTCCCATCACTTTAAAATTCTAGGACACTGCTAATGCGTAGAGATTGATTCGGTATAAGATTGAAATTGTCCAGAGTATAGCAACAAGATATATTCTAAATGACTATGACTATACAAGCAGTGTAACTGAAATGCTTAAAGTTCTGGAATAGAATACAGAAGAATCCGAAATTCCCTTGTTTTACTGTACAAAATAAAATCCAATAGTGTTGCTGTAGACCACCATCATCTCACAGAAATTAAAAATTTAAATTTTTACATACCATATACACAGACACGGTACCACATACTTCCCTAGAACCATCAGATATTGGAACACCCTCCCCTCCAGTGTCAAGGCCAGTTCCAGCCTCAGTGAATTTACTGCTTGGCTGGCAACTGTCAACTTTTAATCCTAAAATGATTTTATCCTTTTAAATTTAGTGAATGGACCAAAGACAAGTCAGCCCAGGACAACTCCGCCCATACAAAAGTCGGCCCAAGGCAACTCGGCCCAAGTTGTCCCAATTTCAGAAAGTTAAGGATAAGGTCAGCCAAAACAGCAGATGATTGACATGAAATATCAAGACTTGTTTTCTCTGAAGAATACGAAAAAAGAAAAAAAATGCCGTCTGCTGCAGTTGTGATTGGCGATGTAAGGGTTACAAGCAAAAACGCAGAAAAAACAAACAACAAAAAACATTTGGCATATGGTAAACTTTTAGCGCAGTCTTGAAAAACCAGTAAGTAACCAAATGCTCATGTAAATTATTCTAATGGGTGTATTAGGTCTCGCATGGGGCACCTCTGACGCGGCCCTAACAAGCATGATTTTTTCCCATGGGACTACTACTAATTATGGTCAGATTATTTGACTGAAGTCTAGAGTCCGCCACGTGTTATTCATACAGTCAATAGTTCTTAAAAGACCAGTAATAATCCACCGCGTGCTTTTAACACCTGCGACAGTGCTGTTATTTGCAAAGCAAGCGGAAGTAAAACAGAATTTGGCAGTTCACACTTCAGCGACCGAGTAATTAAAGCATGCGACTGACACCGGTATGCGACCCCTTCCCTCACTGTGTATTGCTTGCACCACTGACTGATTCATCGAACCGACTGATTCATCAAAAATGCACGTGCAGGTACATGTATCATGATTTCATCCCTTGATGTTGGCGTTTTTTTGTTTTTTTTGTTTGTTTGATCAGATATCAGTCTGCGCATCTAAACCGTTATTCCTGCTTGTCACTAAAAAAATGTAGTTTCCCAAATCCCATAAAATCTATCCTGTAAACCCTGTGAAGATTCTAATGGGACTGCTCAGATGCACCCCGGACGGGGGTATACGATTCAGGACTGTTATAGTTTGTTACATTTTCCATTGCTCCCACTTGAAGAAAGCACATGCTCGTAAAAGTAACGTCATTTGACAGCGTGGTGGGAAACCGTTTTGGGAGAAAAACAAACTATTACCATGTTGCATAATAGAGCACTTCCTTGTCAGAAATGCATATGAATCAGACACATATTTAAAATAGAACTAAACTTTCAAGAGTTTTTCGGCAAATCAAAGCAGTAGATCGAAATTTCAGATAGTGAAGAAGTCCATTTTTTCGTAGCGTGTATTGATCGCAGCACGGTGTAAATGTAAACATTGAAATGACATTTTGCGGGAAGCACAACAGAGGTATCCATGATCAGAATGTGCGGATATATTGCATATATCAGTTTGCGATAGCATATAAGGGAGTTTTAATAAGTTTTTGATTAAAATATGTTTCACTTGTATAAATTACACTCAAGATCACTTCATACATGATACAGACAGCAACAAACCGAACTTTTTTGGGTTGTGAAGGGGTATCGAATTTAAGTGCGAAGATCTTTACCATGCAAGTAAAATAGGTTAGGATTGTCATGTCTGCAGTCATGTCTTCCTGATCTGCAAAGATGTCTCTATTTTCCCATCAGGGAGACGTGACGTCATCCTAATTTCTGGGCCAACTCTATTGAATAAATTAACATCGGGATGTATGATAATGACTACCAGTTGGTTACACACACTGCTCGGATTAATACATAAAGCAAAGCAGAGACCAAAATCAGTTGGTAAAAAAAAAAAACACAAAAAAGTATGTGAAAATAAGGAAACAGATTCTCCATCCGGTATTAATAGAATGAAGTTTAGTTAGCTGGGATATGTTCACTATTAAAGGAGAGTCATGAAAGAAAAAAAAAAATGGGACTCCTATTTTTGGGGAGTGGGACGCCTACTTTTTAGCTGGACTCCTACTTTTTATAAAAAGGGAGTCCCGGACTCCCACTTTTAAAATCCTAGTGAGAACCCTGCAACTTCACTTTCACCCAAAGTACTGTTATTATAAACTAGAGGAAATAAAATAAAAACCTATAGTGGGGACATATCTGTCTTTGCAGTATGGTAAGTGATTGCAAAGGCCACCACCTGATGAGGCTCATGGTGGGATTGAAATAGGTTTTTCATTTAAACAAGGAGCCTTGAAATAAATTCTTGATGTTCCAGCTTCTTGACCTTCAAATATTTTGTCTCATGAAGTTATGATATTTTCTTGTCACTTTTTTCAAGCAGTGAAAATATTGAAATACTTTCTCGGCTTTACAGCATTTTCATTGTCCTTTTTCAATCAATGAAATTAATTCATGGCATTCCAGTATTTTCATGTCACTTTTTCAAGCAAATGAAATGGTTTCATGTCGTTACGATATTAATTGTTGCTTTTTTTTTTCAAACAATGAAATACTTTCTTGGCTTTACAGCATTTTCATTTAGCTTTTTCAATCAATGAAATAATTCATGACCTTTCCATATTTTCATATCGCTTTTTCAAGCTATGAAATAATTTCTTGACGCTAAGATATTTTCTTGTTGCTTTTTTTCAAACAAGAAATACATCCTCGGCTTTACAGCTTTTTTATGTCGCTTTTTCAATCAGTTGAATTATTCATGACCTTCCAGTATTTTCATGTCGCTTTTTCAAGCAATGAAATAGTTTCATGACTTTACAATATTTTCTTGTCGCTTTGTTTCAAGCAATGAAATACTTTCTTGGCTTTACAGCATTTTTCATGTTGCTTTTTCAACTAATTCAAGCAACAAATTAATTTATGACCTTCCAGTATTTTTATGTCACCTTTTTCAAGCAAATGAAATAGTTTCATGATGTTACATCATTTTCGTGTTGCTTTTTTTCAAGCAACGAAATACTTCCTCAGCTTTACAGCCATTTTCATGTCACTTTTTCAAGCAATGAAATAATTCATGACATTCTAGCATTCTCATGTTGCATTTTCAAGCAATGAAATAGTTTCTTGATTTTACTTAGTTATCCTTTACTTTTAACAATTTCATGTTGTGGGCCCCTGTAGCCTACTTTTAACAATTTCATGTTGTGGGCCCCCGTAGCCTAGTGGATAGGAGAGTTGACTCTTAATCCATTAGGTTTCTCATCGCTGTAGTTCGAGCCTCACTTGGATCACATGTGGGAAAACTATGTTCTGCTTACAGATGGTCAGGTAATTTTTCCCCAGGTTCTCCAGTTTTTGCCCACCTTTGATGAACGATATTCTTACATGTGTGGAAATTTATCATGAAACATTTTCTACGGTCATATTCTCCCTCTGATTCAAGAAGGGCAGTTCTTAGTTTCTGGCAAAAGAATGTGCACAAGTTCTGGTTAAGCGCTTAGAGGACTAAGGATGCCAAGGAAAGTGTGTGGTTAGGTAAACAGATCATGCTCGGCATGACCCTCATGGGTTGACTAGACCTTTAAACCTCAACACAAACAAACATTGTACATGTATATTGCTCGGCCTAACTAATGGGATATCCTATTGTACAATTGATAATCAATCGTTTTACTTTTCCGATAATCTATTGTGGTTTTCCTCTGTGAATCCCATCATTAGACAGAATTTGAAAGCATGTTGTAAGTGACGTAAACCCCCCATTAAAATAAACTTTACATGTATACATGTGTATCTCATAGCTCGAGATAAGGTGCTTTCTTTTTTTTTTACCAAAAAAGGCTGATGTTTTGTGGGTGCTCATTAGAAGCGCTTCTAACGAATACCACAACATATGTTTTCATGGAGATTTAATAAGAAGTTTAGGTATTTATCTATACCCCCTGTGATAAATCTGGAGCTAAGATACATGTATAATGCAAGATTATTCTGTTTGTGATAAAATATACAAACATACATGTCTTGTAGAGTCTGTGGGGAGTGAATCCACAATATCAAGATTTAAGTCAGTCATCCTAACACTAGGCTAACCAGCTCTCATCTTCAACTTAAGTTTTCATGGAAAAATAAGGAAACTATTATGTGGTTAGCCCATCTAATATGTGTTATGATAGTACCACAAATTTTCTTCCTCTAATGTTAATATTATTGCAATATGTTTTCTTATTTCCAGATATATGGAGTCTTGGTGTTATATTGTACATGTTGGTGTGTGGTGCACCTCCATTCCAAGAGGCCAATGATAGTGAAACGTTGACTATGATTATGGATTGCAATTATGTATTTCCAACTCATGTATCGGAGGAATGCAAACAGTAGGTTTCCTATGGTGACATTTAATATCACAGAATGTCGCATTGCTCCAGATAAGTGGGAGTATCTGCATAATGTTCTTCTTATTTCTCCATGGGAATATACGTTGTGGGTACACATTAAAAAGTGTCTTTGCGAGGCACCTCTAATGAGAACTACAACATATATTTTCATGGAGAAATAAGGTAACTTTCAGCACCTTTTATTTGAAGAAAGCGCCTTATCTGAAGCTGTGTGTCGTGATTTACTCCTGAACAATGTATACCCTGAGAAAACTGCTTCTGCAGACTAATATTTTTAGTTTAACCTAAGTGTCATGCTGAACCCGGATATACCCTGCCTTTGCAAACAGTGTAGATCCAGATCAGTTGGCTTCTGAAGAAGCCAACTGATCTGGATCTGCACTTTTTGCCATTAAGTATGTGAATTTAAAGCAACAATCCGGATCAAGCAATCTGATTGGCTGAAAATTAGAAGTAGGTGTGGCATCTTCATTTATTCAGCATGACAAGGGTTAAGCTAGTAGCTTTGACAACCGGTTGTCTCTAGCCAGTTTTTTTTTTTTTTTTTAGCATACCCTATTTACTATACATGTATACTATACTTGGGCGGACAGACCTGAGACTCAACAGTGTATAATAGGTGTTCAGTTCATAAAGAAAAATCCAACACAAAGGGTCTGCTAGTCACTATCTGTTGGCATAATGAGGTTTTGTTGAGTGATGCCAGATAGTGATCCCAAAAGACTAGTCACTGGCTGCTGGCATAATGAGGTTTTGTCGAGTGATGCCAGATAGTGATCCCTAAGGACTAGTCACTATCTGGTTTAATGAGGTTTTGTCAAGTGATGCCAGATAGTGATCCTGAGGGATTGGTTTTTCTATATGCAGTACGCCTCAAACACCAATGATAGATTCTTTTTCTTGCATACATGTACATGTACAATGTACCTTATAATTATAATGTCCAGTGCTTGTTGATCTTTTCACTTGTGTTCAGTGCAGGACTCCTTTAGATATACAATGAAGTTGATGTCTGCCATCTTTACAACTGATGTCATTTGTCACATCATGATGATGTTAACTTAGCAACAGAGTTACATACATGTACCTATGCAATCAATGCATTGATTGACTACATATGAAGGGTTCCTTTTTATCTTACCCCTGGGTTGGGTAGACCGGGTGTGATGTGTAAACCTCATATTTCTTTGTCTGATATACATGTACAAGATAACATTGTATGTCCTTAGTGCTTCACTCAGGGTAAACTGTTCAGCAGAAAACATATTGGCATATTTTTATATCCTGCCACATGACAGTGGAATGGCATTATGGTTGCAAGGTTGTCGTGTGTTCACCCATCTGTTGTATGTAGGTACATATTTTCGTTTTCAGACAATAACTTGAGTAAATATCAATGCATTTCCACCGAACTTGGTACATGTATGTGCATTGTTGTCATGGATATCTGGTTTGGGATTGCTAAGGGGCAAATTTCGTCAATTTTTGACAGTTATCTGCCAGAGGCATGTCAGTTTTTTTGTTCCTGACAATAATGAGTAAATATCAATGGATTTTTGCTAAACTTGGTATGTGCATTGATATTATGGAGATCTGGTAAGGATTGCTATTAAATGGGGAAATTTTGTCAATTTTTGACAGAGTTATCTGCACATGACACATTTGTATTTTTGTGTCAGGACAATAACTTAAGTATTTCAATAGATTTTCACCAAACCTGATATGTGCATTGATATTGTGGATATCTGGTTTGGGATTGCAGTCATTTTTTGATAGTTATCTGCAACAAGTTCAGTGCTCCAGCTAGCCCTGTATGGAGGGGCAGGCCACCCCTTTTGCCCTCTTCTGCCGCCCCTCTGCCCTTCTGACGCTGCTGTCTGTCTTATTTCAACTCCAGATATAAAACTCCACATTTTGGCGAAAATTTCATAAAAATCGGACCAAAATTAAAAAAGTTACAAATGTTTAATGGTCAGTTTTATTTGTACTCTATTTTTGAAGTGTTTATTGTGAAATGGGATTATATTTTGTAACATGTCTTGATACTAAGCATATCACATGACACATGGTGCCCTCATTCTTGTATGACCGTGCAAAAAGTGCCCAACCAGGCACCACTCTGCCCTCAAATCCTAGCTGGAGCACTGAAGTTCAACTTGTTATAAAATTCCGAAATTTTCTCAGTCTTGTTATAAAACCAATGATTTACAATCAATGAAGAAAAATGAATTAATTTTCTAATAAAAAAAAATAAAAATAAAAAATCCTGTTTACTAGAAACTGCAGAGATCAGACCCATTTTTTTTTTTTTTTTTTTTTTTGCCATTTTACAGTAAATGTATGAAAATGAAGTACAGAAACAGAAAACACAAATGGTTTATAATAAGATGTTAATAAGATGTCAATCACAAATGAATTTCTGCATTCAGAAAAAAATGAAAAGTCTTTCTGAAGAATGTTGAAAGCACAGTAACTGTGGAATAAGTAATTACATTTATAATGTTTTAGACAATATTTCCTGTACATATTTTTATTTTATCTCTCTCCTCTTTTAATAACAGATTGATCTCAATTATGCTGAAGCGAGAGCCAGGGCATCGGGCAAATCTAGGAGAGATTGAGGACCATAAATGGTTGAAGGTGGGAAGTAATGATATTCCTCATCATCACATGCCACTTATGTCACGGGAACATGTCTCAGAAGAAGTCCACATCGGTGTTGTTGAAAAAATGGTGGAAGGAAACATAGCTAGCAAAGAAGAGATATTACAGTGAGTGGTGTAGTAATGTTTCCAGCAAGGGAGGCAACTCTTTCAAAATTATTTTTGGCTCTCTCCTGAAAAGGGATCTACTCTAAAAGGAGAGAATTTGCTCCTATTGTGGGAGCAAAAAGGGAAAAAAAATGCTTGCAAATTCTTTCCTTTTTACACCCTATAGGAGCAAATTTTCCTTTTAATTAGGATAAACCTGTTTTCAGAAGAGACTTTGTGTGCAGTAAGGCAGACAGGAAGACACAAAAGTTCTCTCCCTTATAAATAGTGTTACTTGTATCTACATGTACCAGGAGTATCAAGCCCTTGAAGGGAGTGGATGCAATTTCAGGGTAGACAACTGTGAAAATAGTTTGTTTTTGCCTTCCATCTAAAAAAGGGGTCTGCTCTGAAAGGGAGCAAATTCTTTCTTTATTGTAAACCCCTTTTCTGAACTGGTTTGATGTGCAGAAAAGCAAACAGGAAAGTCTTATCTAGAGCTATGGGCCAAGAAAATTTGTTATAATTATGGGTTATTGTTGCACCTGCTCACATGGTGCGACATAGGTATCCGGTTTTCCCTCCGTCTGTCAGTCCATCAACAATTTCATTGACTCTTGCGATCTCATCAATTATAGTTGGTAGAACATTCAAACCTTTTTCAAAATGTTTTCTGCTCAACATCCTGACTCAGCACACACCTTGACCTGGTGACCTTAACATGTATTTTATATGTATTAATGGTTGCAACTGCCTTGCTCCCCAGCAGATGCAACACCGCCTTCTGTGAAATTCTTGTTCCAGTCGTTTATTTCTGTAGAAAATAGAATAAGTCACTCTTTGCCTTGTTGTTGTTACGATTAAAGTCATTTTTTTTTCTTTTTAAAAATGAATTTTCACAATATCTTTTTAAATATGAATTTATGAAATGTATGTCCCTGATGAAAGTTATTCAGGAGAATGACCACCAACCTACTTACTGAATGGGTTTTCATCTTTCAGTAGTTTTTGCTCGGATTAGATGGAGATTTCCCCGATTGTCATTTTTTTGAGCATAAACTAAGTCCGTTTCTGTCAAGCATGCTATTCAGATATATACTGGCTCAGATGGTAGAATGACCATTTTGTGACCTAGAGGTTGCAGGTTCAATCCCCGGCCAAGTCCTACCAAAGACTAAAAATAAAAAGGTACTAGTTGCACTTTCGCTTGGCCCTAAGCATTTAGAAAGTAGAGCTAGGAATCAAAACCTGGTCAGCTCAGTGTCAGTATAATGTGACTGGGTTGAATATCATGTCAAGTGTCTGGAGCGTGATATTTCAGTGAGGCAGCACTCTAAAAGTGAGCATTGAGCTCCTTGCCACATCCAGACACTGTCGCGATATGACTGAAAGATTGTTGAAAGCGCAATAAGGTCCAACTAAAACAAACAAAATACATTCAGATGTACATGTATATACATGTATATGGCAGAACAGCCTGTTTCAAATCCTGTCCATGTATGGAAGAATACAAAGTGTATGTCTGGAGGGTCGTTGCATGAACGCTTTTTTTTTTTTTGCTTGTGTGTTCAGTCTGTTGCTTTACAAATAAATATGCACAATTCAAACTCCTCCAATAGTGTAAACTGGAACTGGGTTCATACTAAATAAAACAGACAAAAAATATAATTACAGGTTAATCACTATTTATACTCGCACTTTATTTTTCCTGTGCAAAATACATGTATATATGGAATATTTAAATGACCTGCATAGTTTATCTTTAATGATGTGTTGGGCAGGCGACTAACTGTCACCACTGTCTGTCAAGGTGGGGTTAAAGGAATATTTTCAGTCAAACTGGAATTCACTAAAATTGCATCAAATTATCACTTTACTCAGACATAGCATGGGGTAGAGGCTGTTTTGAGATGTCTGCTTTCATTCTCCTGATAATCTTTCATCTAGGGTGTATTTTTAGCTCACCTGAGCAAAAGCTCAGGGTGCGCTATTGTCATCACCCTATGTCCGTTGACCGCCGTCGTTCGTCGTCAAGAATTAGTTTGTTAACACTCTAGAGGTCACAGTTTTGACCCAATCTTGATGAAACTTGGTCAGAATGTTTGCCTCTATGAAATCTAGGTCAAGTTCGATACTGGGTTACTTGGGATCAAAAACTAGGTCACCAGGTCAAATCAAAGGAAAAACTTGTTAACACTATACGGGTCATAGTTTTGACCCAATCTTGATAAAACTTGCTCAAAATGTTTGCCTCTATTAAATCTAGGTCAAGTTCGAAACTGGGTCACTTGGGGTCAAAAACTAGGTCACCAGGCCAGATCAGCAGAAAACCTTGTTAACACTCTAGCGGTCACATTTTTGAAGCAATCATCATGAATCTTGCTCAATGTATTTGTCTTGATGATTTCTAGGTCCAGTTCGAAACTGGGTCACCTGGGGTCAAAAACTAGGTCACCTGGCCAGATCAGCAGAAAACCTTGTTAACACTCTAGCAGCCACATTTTTGAAGCAATCATCATGAATCTTGCTCAATATGTTTGTCTTGATGATTTCTAGGTCAAGTTCGAAATTGGGTCACTTGGGGTCAAAAACTAGGTCACCGGGCCAGATCAGCAGAAAACCTTGTTAACACTCTAGCGGTCACATTTTTGAAGCAATCATCATGAATCTTGCTCAAAATGTTTGTCTTGATGATTTCTAGGTCAAGTTTGAAACTGGGTCACTTGGGGTCAAAAACTAGGTCACCTGGCCAGATCAGCAGAAAACCTTGTTAACACTCTAGCAGTCACATTTTTGAAGCAACCATCATGAATCTTGCTCAAAATGTTTGTCTTGATGATTTCTAGGTCGAGTTCGAAACTGGGTCACTTGGGGTCAAAAACTAGGTCACCAGGCCAGATCAGCAGAAAACCTTGTTAACACTCTAGCGGTCACATTTTTGAAGCAATCATCATGAATCTTGCTCAATGTATTTGTCTTGATGATTTCTAGGTCCAGTTCGAAACTGGGTCACCTGGGGTCAAAAACTAGGTCACCTGGCCAGATCAGCAGAAAACCTTGTTAACACTCTAGCAGCCACATTTTTGAAGCAATCATCATGAATCTTGCTCAATATGTTTGTCTTGATGATTTCTAGGTCAAGTTCGAAATTGGGTCACTTGGGGTCAAAAACTAGGTCACCGGGCCAGATCAGCAGAAAACCTTGTTAACACTCTAGCGGTCACATTTTTGAAGCAATCATCATGAATCTTGCTCAAAATGTTTGTCTTGATGATTTCTAGGTCAAGTTTGAAACTGGGTCACTTGGGGTCAAAAACTAGGTCACCTGGCCAGATCAGCAGAAAACCTTGTTAACACTCTAGCAGTCACATTTTTGAAGCAAACATCATGAATCTTGCTCAAAATGTTTGTCTTGATGATTTCTAGGTCGAGTTCGAAACTGGGTCACTTGGAGTCGAAAACTAGGTCACCGGGCCAAATCAGCAGAAAACCTTGTTAACACTCTAGCGGTCACATTTTTGAAGCAATCATCATGAATCTTGCTCAAAATGTTTGTCTTGATGTTTTCTAGGTCAAGTACGAAACTGGGTCACTTGGGGTCAAAAACTAGGTCACCTGGCCAGATCAGCAGAAAACCTTGTTAACACTCTAGCGGTCACATTTTTGAAGCAATCATCATGAATCTTGCTCAAAATGTTTGTCTTGATGATTTATAGGTCGAGTTCGAAACTGGGTCACTTGGAGTCAAAAACTAGGTCACCGGGCCAAATCAGCAGAAAACCTTGTTAACACTCTAGCGGTCACATTTTTGAAGCAATCATCATGAATCTTGCTCAAAATATTTGTCTTGATGATTTCTAGGTCCAGTTCGAAACTGGGTCACGTGATATCAAAAACTAGGTCACCAGGCTAAACCTTGTTAACACTCTAGCGGTCACATTTTTGAAGCAATTATCATGAATCTTGCTCAAAATGTTTGTCTTGATGAGTTCTAGGATATATTTGAAACTGGGTCACTTGGGGTAAAAAACTAGGTCACCGGGCCAAATCAGCAGAAAACCTTGTTAACACTCTAGCGGTAACATTTTTGAAACAGTCATCATGAATCTGGCTCAAAATGTTTGTCTTGATGATTTCTAGGTCAAGTTCGAAACTGGAACACCTGGGTCAAATACTAGGTCACCTGGCCAAATTAGCGATAAATCTTGTT
This sequence comes from Anodontia alba, assembly GCA_964016985.1. NCBI lineage: Eukaryota > Metazoa > Mollusca > Bivalvia > Lucinida > Lucinidae > Anodontia > Anodontia alba. The sequence continues at coordinate 93,552,517 of OZ024827.1, forward strand.
ATCACTCTATGGGTCACATTTTTCAAGCAATCATCATAAATCTTGCACAAAATGTTTGTCTTGATGAGTTCTAGGTCAAGCTCGAAACTGGGTCATGTGGTATCAAAAATTAGGTCACCGGGCCAAATCAGCAGAAAACTTTGTTATAATCATTTTGAACTTTGATCAGAATGTTTGCCTTGATCAGTTCTCTCAGGCTCTCAAAGTGCTATGTTGCTCAGGTGAGCGTTACAGGGCCATCATGGCCCTCTTGTTTCATAAATCCAGCAGTTAAAAATATATCACTAAAATTCAGTTTTAAAAAGGTAAGATGCCGACTTAAGATGACTATGAAAATACTTTCCCATTACGAGAACAAGCCTGTTCAAATATACTGAACATTTTACCACCAAAAAATGAAAATTTTCAGATAAAAAATTCTGATATTTTTCATATTTCTGCACAAAACATAGATTGTAGGTACTCGTAGGCCTTGGTGAGGCGGTTCTAATGGGTACCCACAATCTGTGTTTTTAGCAGAAATAAGAAAAATAATGTATACCCCTGTAAACCCCAGTTTTACTATATAAAAGTGGGGTTTCAGGGGGTCAAAATTATATTGGTATGTTTTCGTGATGCAATCATTAGTGACAAGAGGAAACAGTGATTGACGATTGATATTATATTTTCTGCTAATTGACTATAGTTGATGGTGAGTCTGTTTTACAAAACTTTGACTGTGAAATTCTGGCCTATTCCCAACTAGTGTTGGTAATCAGCGGGAATTTCATAGTCCATCATCAGTTTTATGAAACTGATGGATCATAGACTAATAGCACACCTGGTATTCTCGTAAGGGGTAGTTGGTGGTTATGCACTCAAAATCTTTACGCAAACTTCTGGCCATGACTTACGAGACACCCAAATGTCAAGAAATGAGTAAGTTCTCTTGATTTATTGATTTTTCATAGACATATTTTGAAAATGGCCTGATAAGTCATATTCCGCACAAATATTTCAGTCCTTGAAACAAATATTTTGAAAAATTTAGCGTCTTATGTATTTCAACATAGATGTACATGCAGGTTGCAGTATGTCTTATTTGATATGTTAAAGAAGTATTTTATAGACCAGATGGCTGAAAATACCTTCATTTTCCACTGGAAAAAAAAGTTAAAACAGGAATATGGGACTTCCCTTCTCCAGGTGGAACTAAATTAAAAATTTGCTGCTTGTTTTTTCAAGTCCACACCTATCTTTTCCACTGCAGAAATGAAAGTTATTGGGAATAGCATTGTCCGACTTTTCAAAAGATATCTATCATGTCTATGGAATTGACTAAATATTAATAAATCATCGGGAACTTAACCATTTCTTGACATTTGGATGTCTCATAAGTCATGGCTGGAAATTCGTGCAAAGATTTTGAGTGCATAACCACCAGTTACCCCTTATGAGATTACCAGGTGGGAATAGTCAACTTGTAGAAAACATACAGTTGACTCGTTATCTCGACCTCGCTTATCTCGACGTGAAAATCTGGTCCCTGCCTAAACATGAAAATCTAACAACAGGTAAAAACATATTGTGGAAAAGAGGAGAAATTGCTCCTAAGGAGCAATTTCTCCTTTTTTCCATAATATTTTCAATGTATCTCTAACTTCAAGAGTCCAATTACAAATACATTTGTTAAATGTGGTTGCTCAAAATATATTTTTCCTCAATTCTGCAAATCTGATACGGATATCTCGAAGTATTTCATAGAGTCCCTTGGATTTCGAGATAACGAGAGTCGACTGTATTCATTCTTATTTTAGTCGTCCGGGTACTTATTTGAGGCCATTTTTATCAAATTTCTTCACCTATATTGGCCACAAATCTAAAGCAGACCAAAAAAGACAAAACTGAATTTCATTTTTAACAACTTGTCTGCTTAAATAAAGCATGGGAAAAGATATGTTACTTATAATAGAATTTTCAGGTTAGTCAGCTACGAAAATTTTTTCGATAATCTGTCACATGTGGCAAAATTGAATGCTGATCAATTATAATTGATCATAAGAACAACACTGTTCCTAACATTATTTTACAAAAAATTACGTAAATTGTACATGCGTATGGCATACACGTACATTGTATGCTAAGACCTGATTCGGCTTGATAGAACTCATTTCTAAGCAAGTTACTGACTTCCTGCTGACTCATTTGTCTTTTTGTCATTTATCTACATGAGAGGCAACTAACATACAATGAGCCGGCCTTGGTGGCTCATTTGGATGCGCCGTCCGACTGGAGACCAGGAGGTCGCGGGTTCAACCCCCGCCAAGGTAGGCAACATTCTTTCATGGAGATTGATCATGAAATATTTTCTACGGTCATTCTCTCCCTTCCGCTGATTCAAGAAGGGCAGTTGTCAGTTTCTGGCAAAAGAATGTGCACAATACTGGTTAACCGCTTAGAGGACTAAGCCTGCCCAGTAAACATGTGGTTAGGTAAACTGACCACACTCGACATGACCCCATTGGGTTGACTGGGCCATAAAACCTCAACACAAACATACAATGTATGTAGTAGTTTATAACATAGCTAGAGTTAAGACAGGGTATCCACATAATATTTTTTCTATTTCTCGACGAAAACATATGCTGTGGGTACTCATTAGAAGCGCCTCGGCAAGGCGCTTCTAATGAGTACCTACAGCATATGTTTTTGTCGAGAAATAAGAAAGATGTCAGCATTTTTCGGATGAAAAAAGCACTCGATCTGTTGCTATGTGATATATAGTAGCCTAGTTTAGAATATGTGAATCTTTAAAATACTAAAAGCATATTAATTTGCTAATAGTTTTTCTACAGTTTGCTGTAGAACCATGTGGTTGACATTCCCAATTCTGCTCTATACATCAGCTGACTTCCTGCAACCAAACTGAGTCATAGCACTAGATAAGGAAATATATAAAAAGACTTTTGCTTTTTTTTTTCAAACACCTTGACCTAAAAGGTAGGTCCATCCACAAGCTTTGGAGTTATCTCCCCTTCTTGTGTTTGACTTTGATTTCCTGTCTGCTCTGTAACCCTTTGGAATATTTTGATGATACTTGGTTGTAATTTAGAACAGGACAGGATGATGTGTTGCAGTGTTCAAGCCAGGAATTTCAGTTTTGGGGTCCAGGGGCCCCTACCCTCCAAAAAGTTGGGGACATTTGGAAAAAATCTGGGGACAGTACAATCAACGATCAAAATTTTATAGAAAATGTACCTGTTGCTCTCAGATGTGGTTATTTTGCTCCATGTAATCTGTTCCTGTAACATCTGATCAGATGTACATCCCAGGTTAACACAGGGTTGTCAATAAGAAATGGCACACAGATGAACATAAGAAATCAACAAATTGGGCAGGGTATCCAGGGGGCTGCCATTGTTTTTCTTTTTTTTTTTTTTTTTTTTGTGGGGGTTGGGGTGTGAGCTGCCTGTCTAAGTGTTGACAATACTGTGGAGATACAGGGAATAATAATCATAACTAGATATTGAGAATAGATGTAAAAGCTGAAAATCATTTTGAATTAGTTCTTTTGAACACTATTTCAAATTGATGAGCTGGATGATCTCTTTAGCAGCAGTCCTATTCTATTTTAAGCAGGACTGACCTTCATCGAAAATTAATAACATTCCATTTAGACAATCAGTCAATCATATTTTTAGATAATCATTCAATCAATCAGATTGAGAAAAGAAAGAAAACTTCCAACAGTAATACTTTCTGATAGTGATGTACTAACAGTGTACATTCGATCTACCCCTCAGTGAGGTGACCCCTGAATTTATAAATGAACATTGAACCAATAGTCACAGCATGTGCATTGAACCAATAGTCATGGCAGAATTGAAAAAATGGCTGCCACCAACGCTAGAAATAACATCAAAAATGCATAAACTACAGGCAAAAATCAAACCAGATTGTCTGTTTAAATGTATTTTCTCAATTATTTTAAAGCTTTCTTTGCATTTCAAAATAATTTCTATGCCTATTTATAGTGAACCGCAAGTAAAAGCACTCGATCACAACGCATTTGCAGCCAATACTTTATAAATTTTCTGCGTCTGGATGGGGCAAGAACTTATTTTTTCTGCGCCAAAATATGAAAATATGTGCGAATGGCGCAATGGCGCAGCCTGGCTTTAACACTGGTGTTGTATACAAGAATGACAACTCTGGCTTTCTTACTTTTGGGGTTATCTCCCCTTCTTGTGTTTGAATTAGATTTCTTGTCCGCTCTGTAATTCCAATGCCCTTTGGATAATTATAATTTTTCTTGGTAGAAATGTAAAACAGGACAAGACAAGTGCTTTTAAACACCGTGACTTAAAAGGTAGGTCCATCCACAAGCTTTGGAGTTATCTCCCCATCTTGTGTTTGAATTTGATTTTATTTCTGCCCTGCAACTCCAATGCTCTTTGGATTATTTTAATTTTACATGGTAGAAATGTAGAATAGGACCAGACAATGTGTTGCATACAAGAATGACAACTCAGGCTTTCTTACTTTTTGAGTTAACACTCCTTCTTGTGTTTGAATTTGATTTTATGTTCTCTCTGTAACTCAAATACCCCTCACAATATTTTGATGATACTTGGTAGAAGTGTAGAACAGGACAAGACGACGTGTCATCTACAAGAATGATAATTCTGGCGGGGTTGGGTGTGGGGTGGGGGACATTTGTTTCTTTTCCTATAAAACCTTTTCTAGTTCACATTTGAAAATAGAAATAAGTCCGGACTCAAAGGTGGTTGAGGTTGAGTTTCTATGCCTAGTTTCTGGAGTGTGGATTTCACATGTTGATTCATATGCACTGGAGCATTGTCCTGATGCAAAATGAACCCCAACCTAGCAAGATCTGGGCCCAGTTGTTCAAAGCTAACGACGTCTTTAATTAACGATTCCTTAAAATTTGCATCGAGTGATATGCAAACATGCTGATATTTTTTGCTGAAAAAATAGCTACTCACATTTTTTCAGCAAAAAATATCAGAATATTGTATATTGAATCCACTAAAACAGCTAACGAAATGACCCTTAACGAGCTCGTTTAGCTAACAATGCTTTGAACAAATGGGCCCTGGATACTTGTCTCAAATGGCTCGTTGAAGTGGGACCAGAATGAGATGTGCATAGTACTCACTATTGATGGTATTTTTAGCTGGTACCATATGATTCAGTATTATTCCTCTGGTATCACAGAATATGATAATAGGGATGGGAAACTTCAGGATTAATCCTGATTTCAGGACTGAGAACTTTCATTTTAAGCATGAAATTCCCTTTTTACACTTGTGTCAAAAGTAGTTATGTGGATTAAAATACACATGTATGTATGAAATAACTTAAAAATAATTATTAAACTAATTACTAGTTAGAAAAGAGGGAATACCCACATAATAATTTTCTTATTTCTTAATAAAAACCTATGTTGTGGGTACTCATTAGAAGCCTCTCCCCGAGGCACTTCTAATGAGTACCTACAACATCTGTTTCTTACTTAGAATAATAAAAATATTAGGAGTTTTAGGTCTGAATTTTTAGATTCTGGATTGAATATTAGTGACTATTCTCACTCCAGTGATAACTATCACATTGGCCATAGACTTAGAAAGTCAAGCTTTCCAAGGTGATGGCAATGAAGCATGCTTCCACACAGAACTCTGTTGCTTACTTTCAGGCTCAGATAAATAAAACCATGTTTCGTCACATGTCACTATTCTATTTAGAAACCCATCTCCTTCTGCATATCAATTGGTAAGATCATGACAGATTTGCACCTGTATCCTGTTTTGTTCAGACTGAAGCAAACAAGTGACCCATCTGGCACAAATATGCTTACTGGTCAGAATTTCTTGGGCTGTCAGTGATTTTTTTAGGCGTGCGTCCTGCGTCCTGTACGCATAATTTCGCAAGAGGACGCAAAAAATTAGCCTCGGCGAGTCTCGAATGGACGTACGTTTTGCTTCTTGAAATCTACTTTCATTTTCGGAAAAAAGCGAATGCGCAAGCGGTGTTTAAAAATAGTATTTGGTAAAAGCCAATACTGAAAGGTGTCGTATCTTTACGGTACACCGATTTTACCAATACAGTCAAATAATCAATACCAAGTTGTCCAGTACCGGAGGAAACTGTAGCGCACACTAAAGTATTGGTTTTTAGTCTGTTGAGAACTTTTATCGTAACACCGTTTGTGCAATTGTCAACAGGAAACAGCGATCGTTTTTTTTTGTTTTTTTTTTTGAAAAAAGAAAAAGATGCACCCTAAAAAGATAAAACTAGACCCCTCACAGCAAAGGCTGTTCGGTCTGCCAGGTCAGCAAATCAGACTGACACGGACAACAATGTCTGTGGCCGATGACAGCGATCTCGATAACGAAAACCCCAGTTCCAAACTGAACCCACAAAGCAACAGAAAAAAAGTCTCTGCTTTGTGTTACGGTCTAGTCAAAGAAAAAATGTCTGTCCTTAATTATGTATCACAGGTATTTGATCATCTGTCACAAAAACTGAAGTTTTATGAAAACATTTTCATTAGCCTGTAGGTGAAAACATTTTCTTAACATTTCAGTTTTAATAGACAGTGGTACTATAGTTTCATATTTCTCAGGAAGTTTTCTGGAAAGACTTAAAGCAACTCATTCACCACTATTTACTTTTATTGCACATCCAATTTAAATACTAAGAAAGTAATTATAAAACACTGTTACACAAGTTTAAATGAAAAGTCTAGGACGCAACAAAATATTTCACCACGAATCTTAGACTGGATGCATAGTTTGAGTTTGGGATGCATGAATTCTGGACCTAGCGAGTCCCAGGACCCATAAAGGCAAAATTGTAAAAAAATCACTGGCTGTATTACAGCTAAGTCGAACTCCTCTGCTACTTTTCTAACCGTCATTCATTTATCTTCCATTACATATGACTCCACAGCAGCTCATTTTTCTTCCATTTTCTGTGTCCTAAGATGCCCTAGATGAGTGTTGTCTTTGGAGGACTTTCCTACAGACAAAATGGATGCCATCATTTATGATTACAAGATTTCACAAGAGCAGCTTCTCCATACACTTTTTAAGTTCTTGAATTTATTGATCACTCCACATAAACATTTCATAGAACAAAAGAACAAAACATCAAAATTATCTCCTAAACTAAACTTTCAATGTCCCAGGGGCAACCTTCCAAGAAACCAGCTTGTCCCCATCAAGTTTAACCTGTATTGGTCAAGGGGGCACTTGTTTATTTCCAACACTGTCAGAAAACTAATTTTAGTACATGGCTCCAAGTAAGAGGTCTAAGAGAAGCACCAGTAAAACATATATTGTGGAAATCATCAGAAGCTTAAGGCGAGAGGCTTCTAATGACTACCACAATGTACATGTCAGTGTTGACCTGATGACCAATTGTAATTGATCATCAGTCACTTTTGCCTTTTGCAACTTGTTTGGAAAGAATTTTTATTGTTGCCTTATCTGAAAATTCTATATTTAGGAACATATTTTCCTCACTTTTTCTTTTTTTTCGAACAAGATGGCCACCATGCCCAGATATGGTAAAAACACTCAAAAATCTTCTTCTCAAGAACCAAGAAAGCTGTAAGGCTCAATCATGGTATAAAGCATTGGGGACACAAAGTCTACCAAGTTTGTGGCAACCTCTGTGGCTCATTTGGATGTGCATCCAACTGGTGATCAGGAGGTTGGGCCTTCAGCCCCCAATGGGTCAGCAACATTTTTTCGTGGAGTGATCATAAAATATTTTCAACAGTCATTCTCTCTTTTCTGCTGATTCAAGAAAGGCAGTTGTCAGTGTCTGGCATAAGAATATGCACATTACAGGTTAACAGCTTAGAGGACTATTTTTAGCTTGTCCAGTATAAGTGTGGTTAGGTAAAGTGACTGCGCTCCACATGAGCCCATTTGGTTGACTGGGCTGTAAAACCTCAAAACATACAAACTACCAAGTTTGTTCAAAAGATGGTCATAGGTTGACTTTTGACCTTTTTATGGCAACTTCAAATTTTTGTCTCCATACATTGGTATGAGGAAAATGTTTGAAAATCGGAAGGTATTATCTTATGGGGTCTGGTGTCCATCTGTCCATAAACTTTTTCGTTTCTGGCTAATTCCTCCTACAGTTTACATCTGATCAAGCTAAAGCTTGGTATATAGTTAGACCATGATGTGTAGCAGTGCATCTTATTTCAGGGTTACAGTCCACCAAAAATTAGCAGCGTTGTGCCCCTTTGAAAATTTCTGTGAACTTGTTATTTCCAGTTAAGTCCTCCTCCTTTAAACATCTGATCAAGCTGAAACTTCATTTATAGTTAGACCTTGATGTGAATTTCAAGGTTACAGTCCACCAAATATTAGCAGAGTTATGTCCCTTTGAAAATTTCTGTAAATTTTTTGTTTCCGGCTATCTCCTACAGTTTACATCGGATCAAACTGAAACTTCTTAAATAGTTATACAATGATGCGGAGTAGCGAAAATTGTTTCAAGGTTACAGTCCACCAGATACATGTATTAGCAGAGTTATGCCCCTTTGAAAATTTCTATAAACTTTCCTTTTCCGGCTAACTCCTACGGTTTACATCTGATCAAGATGAAATTTGATTTATAGTTAAACCATGATGTGGAGCAGTGCATTTTAATTGAGGTTACAGTCCACCAAATATTAGCAGATTTATGACCCTTTGAAAATTTCTGTAAATTTTTTGTTTGCGGCTAACTCCTCCTACAGATCAAGCTCTACAGTTTACATCCGATCAAGCTGAAACTTCCTAAATAGTTACACGATGATGTGGAGTAGCGCATATCATTCCGAGGTTACAGTATACCAAATATTGGATGCCGGCCTCGGTGGCTCAGTTGGATGCGCGTTTGACTGGAGACCAGGAGGTGGCTGGTTCGACCCCCGCCGAGGTCGGCAACATTCTTTAGTTGAGATTGATCATGAAATATTTTCTACGGTCATTTTCTTTCTTCCACTGATTCAAGAAGGGCAGTCTTCAGTTTCTGGCGAAAGAATGTGCACAATACTGGTTAACCGCTTAGAGGACTAAGCCTGCCCAGTAAAGGTGTGGTTAGGTAAACTGTCCACGCTTGACATGACCCTATTTTGTTAACTGGGCCGTAAAACCTCAACACAAACAAAACCAAATATTGGGAGAGTAATGCCCCTTTGAAAATTTCCGTAAACTCCATGTACAGTTTACATCTGATCAAGCTGAAACTTCATTTATTGTGATTTATTGACCATGATGAGGAGCAGCACATATTGTTTCGAGATTACAGTCCACTAAATGGTAGCAGAGTTATGTCCCATTGAAAATTTCTGTAAATTTTTCGTTTCGACTTACTCCTCATATAGTTTACATCCAATCCAGCTGAAACTTTGTATATGATTACACCATGATGTGAGCAGCATGTTGTTAAGAGGTAATAGTGTGCAAATTTTACTTTATAATAGGTACATTTTTTTTGTAAATAACTAATGTTATGGCCATATGGGCAAGATATTTATTTTATTTATTTATTTTTGTTTTTTTCATCTTCTTTTATTAGATTTGCACGGAAATGTTTGCATTATTAAATCTTTATAAATAAGTTTATTAAATGGTATAGAATTAAGAGCTTCTTGACAAAATATCAGAACTTTTAATCACAATTGTTTTTGGATTTTTTTTTTAAAATACTCTTCTGAGTTTTCCCTTGAAGCAAAAAAAAATAAAATCAGTATAAAACAAGTTAAAGCTTTACAAAAAAATTTCTTGCAGCATATATTTTTCATTATTATTATTTTTATTATTATTTTTTTTTTTGTTTATTTTTGTTTTGTTATTGTTTGGTCAGATATTGAGGTATAGGAAAAACAAATCAGCCAAAGGCTCATATGAGATAGTATAGCCATGCTTCTGTCATCTGCCCTCCGTCCGAAACCACTTCTCTCCAGATTCAGCAAACTTCTCCCTACCTTCCCAGGAGGGAGAAGTCACTTCTCCCTAAAGTTCTGGGCCAGCTTGGACCCTGATATTACAGTTCACCAAATATCTGCAGAGTCTGCCCCTTTGAATTTAAAAAAAAAAAAAAAATGTTTTTTGTTTACAATTAACTCCACTTACAGTTTACATCGGGAGCACTGAGTTATTCAGGAGTCAGTTTATGTGCTACATTTTATTACTTGCAACGGGCATATAATGCCTCTGCTTGCGGAGTTCTTGTTCTCAATTTGTATTAAAGATAATGGCTGAAACTTACAATGTATGATTAAAGAAGTAAAACTGTCTAGCTACTGGCTAAATTTTGGGGGTTATCTGCCCCTGCCCCTGGACTGTGGACGTGTAAAGTCGAGAAATCTTTAAATTTCTTCTTCTCTGAAACTGCTTGAATAATTTTCACCAGATTTCACATGGGGCCTTCTGTTAAAGGATGTTGACAACTTGTTCAAATGGTTCCATGCAACTAAACAAGATGACTGCCATGCCCATATATGGTAAAACGTTTAAACGGCTGCGTCTCTAGAACTAAGAAAGCTCTTACGATGAATCTTGGTATACAGCATGAGGGACTCAGTCTTCTAATTTTGTTCAAATGATGATACTAGGATGACGACCTTTTTATGGTATTGTCAGATTTGTGTCCTTGTTGCTGTGGCAATACTGGAAGAAGTTGCATGGCATTTGCAGATATGCAATAGCTGTTTTTATTAATAGAGCGAATCATGGCCCATGCGCCTTTTGTTCAAAATGATATGTTACCATTATTCTTCAGTGGAAAAACCTGTCCATAATGCCTTCAGGCATTTTTCTTGCTCTTTTAATAGATAAGTAGTAAAAGTAAGGTACTAAGCTGTCTGTGTGGGTCATTTTAGATTTGTGGTGAATAAAGGTGAAGAAATTTGGGAAAAAAAATGCCAGATAAGGCGCTTCAACAACAACAACAAAAAAAAGTACTTTTTTTTTTTTTTTTTTTTTTTTTCTTATTTCTCCAGAAAACATATGGTGTGGGTACTCATTAGAAGAACTTCACTGAGGCACTTCTAATTTCATGGAGAAATAAGAAAAAATACTACACTACAACTTCTTTATAACACGGTTTTGGATATAACACCGTTCAAAGATGGATCCCAAAAATGTATATATTATATTGAAAAATGACCATAAATGGTCATTTTTCGATATAATCTAGACATTTTTGTTTGGATATAACATGGTTGTTTAACTAACACGGTTTATGCTATACCCCAACAATAGTGTTACAAAGAGGTTGTGGTGTACAAATGTATGTGGATATCCTTGTATTGGTAGCTGTGTGTCGGTAAAGTTCTTGGAGGAGGGCTAAAATAAGCCAGCGCATTTACAAAAACCTATGATGTGTGTAACCAGCAGACTCAGATCAGCATGTACATCCACCCAGTATGGCAATGGATTTTGTTTATCCCACTTTGGATAGCCTGAGACTGTAGAAGGCACACGTGATCAGCAAAGACTGATCAGGCTGAGCGGATGCCCAGGCTGATCTGCGTCTTTGCTGGTCCCACAAGTCTTATTGTAGGTTTTTGTCATGTGCTGGCTCAAATAAGAATGAATCTATTTTCTGCTAGTCAGTCATTAGTGGGTGATAGTTAGTTTTACAGAATTGATGATTGACTGAAATTCTGGCTAATTCTAAACACTAATATATGTACATATTCATGGAGCAATAAGAAAAAAACATTTAAAAAAAAAAAAGCACCTTATCATGAACTGTGCTGTGGATACCCTCTTATGTAGAATTGTATGACTGAGATGTAGAGAGTGATTGAAAGTGACAAATAGCTAGCTCCAGATAAGCAGTGATATCCACACAGTAATTTTCTATTTCACCATGAAAATATATGTCTTGGGTTCTCATTGGAAGCTCTTCGGCAAGGCATATCTAATGAATACCCAACAATGAGGTGTTTTCATGGAAAAATAAGGAAAATATTATTTCTTTTCGTTTGAGTTGAAAAAAAAAAAGTGCCTTATCTGGAACTATGAAATGGTGAAAAATAATTTGGATGCTGAACTGAAGGCAAACAACAGTTACTGATGTCTTGGTTTGAGTAGATCTTGTTCAGATAAACCTGTCTTACATGTAGGAAGGGAGACAAGATAGCTTTTTACTTATGGTCCATAGCATTAGTTAAGGCACTTTTTTTCAATTTAAAAGTATTGATATTTTTCTTATTTCTCCACAAAAACATATGTTGTGGGTACTCATTAGAAGTGCCTCACCGAGGTGCTTCTAATGAGTACCCACATCATATGTTTTCGTTGAGAAATAAGAAAATTATTTACCTGATATCCACTCTTATCTAGACCTATGGCTTTTTACTTACCATATTCATAGCTCCAGATAAGGCACTTCTTTCAACTGCAAAGCATGGATATTTTTACTTATTTCTCTATGAAAGCATAAAGAGTACTAAAAAGCTCCAAAGAGTACCTACACCATAGGTTGTCATGCAGATATAAGAAAAATATAATGTAGGATACCCCCTCAAAGCTGGAATTTTTTGTGAGATTTATGCTAAATATCCAAACATCTGAGCCTCATAGCTTATGATATCCTAATATATATTTCTTTCTTATTTTTTTGCAAAAACATGTATAAGAAATGTCAATAGAAATGTCTCAGCAAGACGTTTCTGATGAGTACCACAACATGCCAAAACAGATGTTGTGGGTATGCCGCTGAGGCACTTTTGTTGATTTTGTAGAGAAATAACGAGATCAACATTTTTGTTGAAAAAAGTGTCTTATCCTGAGATATCTCCCTGTAACAGTGTAAACCCTCTTGCTTAAGTTGTAAACATACAAAAACATAAAATCCCCTTCTGAAATTCTTAAGCACTGACTGTTACAGCTATAAATTTTACCCGTCATATAACAAATTATCTTCCACACAGTGGTCAATACGAAAACACGCCTATTCAAATATATTGAAAGTTTCACCACCAAAAACTGAAAGTTTTTAGATAAAAATTCTGATATTTTTCATATTTCTGCTCAAAACATAGATTGTGGGTACTCTTTAGAACTGCCTCGGCAAGGCGGTTCTAATGAGTACCCACAATCTAAGTATTTGAACAGAAATAAGAAAAATAATGTTTACCCCCTGTAAACCCCAGTTTTACTTTATAAAAGTGGGATTTAAGGGGGTCAAAATTATATAGGGTATGTTTTCGTGATGAGAAGCAGGGCAATGGGAATGAATTCATTTTTGAATATATTTGATAAGTTTGTTTTATCTGGGTTTTACGTCTCTTTAAGCAATCTATCAAGTCATATCACGATGGGGTCTGGATGTGGCAGGGAGCTCAGTGCTCACTTTTAGAGTGCTGCCTCAGAGAAATATCATGCCCCAGAGACATGACATGATATTCCAGCAGTCACATTATACTAACACAAGGCTGACCTGTTCTAACTACTTTCTTAACTCTTGTCATGTTGAGCCCGGATATACCCTATCTTTGCAAACAGTGTAGATCTAGATCAGTTGGCTTCTGAAGAAGCCAACTGATCTAGATCTGCACTGTTTGCCATTATGTGAATTTAAAGCAGCAATCCAGATCAAGCAATCTAATTGACTGAAATTTAGAAGTGGGTGTGGCATCTTAATTTATTCAGCATAAAAAAGGTTAGTGCTGCTGAGCGCCAAGTGAAAGGGCAGCTGGTAACATTTTTAGCTCACCTGAGCTCTGCTCAGGATGAGCTATTGTGATCACTTTTCGTCCGTCGTCCGTGCGTCCGTCCGTCCGTGCGTCCGTCCGTCCGTCCGTGCGTCCGTCCGTTAACATTTTCAAACGACTTCTCCTCTGAAACCGCTGAGCCAATTTTGCTCAAATTTCATATGGAGCCTCCTTAGGGTGGGGGAACGAAAAATTGCTAAAATGGTTGCGGTCCGTTGACCAAGATGGCCGCCACGCCCATATATGGTAAAAACCTTTAAAAATCTTCTGCTCCAGAACCGAGAATGCCTTGGGGCTGAACCTTTGCAGGAATCATCGGGGACGGGAGGTCTACCAAAATTGCTAAAAGAATTGTCGTACGTTGACGTTTGACCTTTTTACGGCAAGGTCAAGTTTGCTTCCCTATGCATTTGTATGGGAAAAACCTTTAAAAATCTTCTTCTCCAAAACCGAGCATGCCTTAAGGCTGAATCTTTGCATATATCTTTGGGAACAGGAGAGCTACCAAAATTGCTAAAATAATGGTCGTACATTGACATTTGACCTTTTTACGTTAAGGTCAATTTTGCTTCCTTATGCATTTGTATGGGAAAAATGACCAGAATTTCAAACAACTTCTCCTCTGGAGCCTCTTGGCCAATTTTGCTCAAATTTCATATGGAGCCTCCTTAGGGTGGGGGAACAAAAAATTGCTAAAATGGTCACGGTCCGTTGACCAAGATGGCCACCACGCCCATATATGGTAAAAACCTTTAAAAATCTTCTCCTTCAGAACCGAGAATGCCTTTGGGCTGAACCTTGGCAGGAATCATCGAGGACAGGAGGTCTACCAACATCCCTAAAAGAATTGTCGTACGTTGACGTTTGACTTTTTTACGGCAAGGTCAAATTTGCTTCCCTGTGCATTTGTATGGGAAAAACCTTTAAAAATCTTCTTCTCCAAAACTGAGCATGCCTTATGGCTGAATCTTTGCATATATCTTCGGGAACAAGAGGGCTACCAAAATTGCTAAAATAATGGTCGTACATTGACATTTGACCTTTTTACGTTAAGGTCAATTTTGCTTCCTTATGCATTTGTATGGGAAAAATGTTCAGAATTTCAAACAACTTCTTCTCTGGAGCCTCTGGGCCAATTTTGCTCAAATTTCATATGGAGCCTCCTTAGGTAGGGGGAACAAAAGATTGCTAAAATGGTCACGGTTCATTGACCAAGATGGGTGCCATGCCCATATATGGTAAAAACCTTTATAAATCTTCTTCTCTAGAACAGAGGATGCTTTGGGGCTGAATATTTGCATAAAGCATCGGGGACAGGGGGTCTACCAAAGTTGCTAAAATAATGGTCATACATTGTCATTTGACCTTTTTACGGCAAGGTCAAGTTGCTTCCTTATGCATTTGCATGGGAAAAAACATTTAAAAATCTTATTCTCCAAAACCGAGGATGGCTTGTGGCTGAATCTTTGCATATTTCATCTGGAACGGGCGGTCTACCAAAGTTGCTAAAATAATTGTCATACATTGACATTTAACCTTTTTACGGCGAGGTCAAGTTTACTTCTGTATGCATTTGTATGGGCGCCATACATTTGTATGGAAAAAATGTTGATAATTTCAAATGGCTTTTCCTCTGAAGCCTCCGGGCCAGTGTTGCTCAAATTTCATGCGGAGCCTCCATGGGCAGGAGAATGAAAGATTGCTAAAATGGGTATGGTCCATTGATCAAAATGGCTGCCATGCCAATATATGGTAAAAACCTTTAAAAATCTTCTTCTCCATAACCAAATAAGCCCTGGGTCCTAATCTTTGCACAAATTATAGGGGACAGGAGATCTACCAAAATTGCTCAAATGATGGTTTATGTTGACATTTGACCTTTTTACCTCCAAGGTCAAATTTGCTTCCCTATTTGTGTGGGCCATATACATTTATATTGAAAGTATCGAAGTGACTTGTAGATCAACAGTAGTTAAAATTGTTCTGATTGGAAATCTAAGATGGCCATCATCTGGTTTATATTTATAATATGTCCCTGCCACTGTGCTGTTTACATGTATAAAATCACGATTCTTCAGAAACCACTTCGCCAATTTCCACCAAATTTCACATTGATCCTTCTGTTGAAATGTGATTGATAGTTTATTCATGATCATGCTCCATTGACTGTCAGGCCCATATATTCTTCTTCAAAACTAAGAACTGCTCAAATGATGATATTTTCATTAGTTGCGATGATAGGATTGGATAAATGTTGCATAACATCTGCATGTCTGCAGTGGCTATGTCACTCAGGTGAGCGAATCGTGGCCCGTGGGCCTCTTGTTTTTTTTTTTTAAGTTTTTGGGATTTGAACCTACAACCTCCCAGTCACAGAGTGGAAGCTCTGCCAATTGAGACACTGTGATGGTTAAGATTTTTATTGAATTTATACAAAAATTGTTGGTTTGCTGTGACCTACCCACCAAAATTGGCCCTACCCTGAAAATTTTTTTTGCCATTTTGGAGAATTTTTTTTACTGAAAGGCCTACTACAGACAGATTTACATTCACTACAATCTATTTATCATAAACTTTATTTTCAGTTGCAGTCAATGTTTTGAAATATTATATCTTTATGAACAGCATTTTGGACCATGAACTGTCTACAGTAAAAGAAAAAATTTATCTGATTTAAAAAAAAATTGACCTACCTACCTTCCCATTCTGAAATTGATGTGTAGGAGCACAGCAAACAAAGAATATTTTAAAGACGGCCTGGTAAGAACTTGTGAAATACTTCTAAGGGACCACAACTTACATTTACATGGAGAAGCTTCTAGTGAGAACCCACAACATATGTTTATGTTTAGAAATATGAAAAATCTGTATTTTTCACTGAAAACAGCATCTTACCTGGCCCTTTGTCAACTTCTTTAAATTTTAGTACTTCTCTCACCTGGGAATTTAATTGTTTTATATTTAATATGTTCAGAATAATCATGCAAAAAATTCAAAATAAGCAACATATAGAAATATCCTGTAATTGAGTATGATTATGAATCATGTAAATTTATCAAACCTGGCTTAGTGTTTGTATGTTTATGAAATAGCCTGAAAGTAATTTTACACCTCCAGTAGTGTTGTCTGGGCCATTAACCCTTGTCCTGCTGAATAAATTAAGAAGCCACACCCTTTTCAAATTTTCAGCCAATTGGATTACTTGATCCAGTTTGTTGAGACAAATTCATATACTGTATGGCAAACAGTGCAGATCCAGATCAGTTGGCTTCCTAGAAGCCAACTGATCTGGATCTACACTGTTTGCAAAAGCAGGACATGTCCGGGTTCAGCAGGACTAGGGTTAAATTCCAACCCAACCAACCTGCTGGAATGGTGTCCATTTGGAAAAGGGAGACAAAACCTTTCATCTTAGCTACTAACAGTGTGCTCTTTCTTTGAAGTGCAGGGGTCGGTTTTAGCACTTGCTAACTTGCTAAATGCTGGTAAATTTCATCAAAAAGCAAGCTGCAATTTCCATCACTTGCTAATTGGCCGAACCTGAGGCATTGTTGCTGAAGTTTTGCAATTTCTTTTCCAAAAGCAATGATGATATTTTTATTAATTTTCCCAGAAAACAGGTTTTGACATTACATGCAAATTGTCTCCTACAGAGGAGACAATTTGCATGTAATGTCAAAACCTGTTTTCTGGGAAAAATAAGAAAAATATTCTAAAATGTCTGCTGAAATTTTTACCCAGAGTGCTAAGGTTTAAAGCCACATTTAACAGTGTTTATAAGTGTGAAAAAGCAAGTTGGCTGAAAGGTTTAGCAAGTAAAAAATAATGCCACTTGCTAATTTTAGCAAGCTGTCATAAAAGTTAAATTTGAACCCTGAAATGTATCCCTTCACCTTTCAGATCGATAGAAAAAGACTCCTATGACCACATAACAGCTACCTACTACCTGCTGGCAGAGAGAAAACTCAAGAAACAGAGACAGGAACTCTTGAATGCAGCCGCAATGTCACATCTTAGAAAACATTCAGCCCCATCAACAAAACCACACCTTGAACCTTTAGCTCTTTCACCACGGTATGTACAGTACCTTTGCTTTATTGAAACTTTAATTTGACTATTTGTAAGATTTATTTCAGCTGTAAATGTTTTACTTTTTATTTACAGATTATCTTATATCATTGCTCTGTATAAACTTGGTTTAACCCCTTGAAGTGCCAAGCAAAATTTGTAGCAGGCAAAAGTCTATGTTTTTTTTTTTTTGTTTTTTTTTTCAGAGACATAAGGCTTGACATTTCTTGTGAATCATCTATTAGAAAAATAAGGTGTGATATTTCATATCTACTGTCTGGTAGAGAAATAAGGCTTGACTGTGAATTGTCTGCCAAGAGATTCACCTGAAATATCAAGCCTTATTTCTCTGAAAAATAACAAAAGTAAGATTTCACCTTTCACATGAATCATCAGCCTAGCAGATGATTCTTGTGAAATGTCATGTTTGATTTTCTCTGAAAAAAACAACAACAAAAAAATCAAATTTCATCTACTGCAATTGTGATAGCACTTTGCGGGTAAAAATGGTGGGCAACGTGAGAACCAAATTTCTTTGACTTGTGCACCAAGCAAAGACTCTGTTCAGTCTGAACATTCACATTGTCTGATCAGTCTTCCTGAAGCACTCTTGACAAGCCAAGAATTTAAGGATTTTTTTTTTTTTTTAAGGCAGTAAAACACTTTGATCTTTCTGTGTGAATAAGCAGGCTGATCTGTGTTTTTGCTGGGTGCACACATCATAAGGTATATTGTGCTGTGGCTCAAAAACAGATTTCTGCCATATAAGCATGTTTTCAGAGATTGCATTGGAATCATGTTAGTCCTTAATGTGCCAAGTAAAACTGGAGCAGACAATATTTACTATTTGTTTCTTTTTTTTTTCTCAAGAAGCTTGACATTTTTTTTTGTGGCAGACAATTCTTATGGAATGTAAAGCACTTCTAAGATACATGTATATGAGCCAGCGCATGACAATACCTGCAAAATGGCATGTGCGCCCAGCGAAAGCCTGGGCATCTGCCCAGTCTGATCAGAGTCTTCACTGTCCGCATGAAGAAAGCTTGGGTCCTTCGCTACCCATTGAGCGCACAGCGAAGACTGATCAGTTCAGGCAGATGCCCAGGCTGATATGTGTCTTCGCTGGGCGCACATGCCATTATTTGTATGTTTGTCATGCGCTGGCTCAAATTTTAATGCTATCAGTCCTGCAGCCCAAAACAGACACATTTGCAAATAGCGCAATTCTGGATGAGATGTTTCATAATGAGTCATCCCATCTGCAGTGTTCAAGCCAGGCTGCGCCATTGCGCCAATGGCGCATGTTTTCATATTTTGGCGCAGAAAAAATAAGTTCTTGCGCCATCGTGGCGCAGAAAATAAAAAAAAAAAAAAATACTGCACTGTGTATTTTTATACTTGCACCGGCAGAAGTGTTCCGGATAGCGACTACCAATTATATCATGCCTTCTGATTGGATATGGAGATCCAATCAGCGTTCGTGTTTCATGTATTGAAAGCACATGGTCTGATGCGCAGTATTGTAGATAGGTTGTCATGGCTGAACGCAAAAGGAAAGAACGATCAATATTGAGCTTTTTCCCCAAGGTATCTAAGGGGGAAACCACAGAATCTTCGACTAAACTAAGTGAAGAAAGGCCCTTCCCAATCGACAAGCAATCAATCTGACCCTTCACCCCCAGCTGCTGCGGCAGAAAGCGAACGTGACAAACCAAAAACAAGTGAAAAAGAAAGTAGTCAAATAAATCGTGGCTTTCAAGAACCCTGGTTACGATTGTTCCCATGGCTTGTATATGATAAGGAAGACAATATCATGAGATGTTCGCTTTGTGTCAAACACAAAAAGAAAAAATTGTGTTGTCCCCAGATGTTTTCAATTGTTCCCAACTTTTTGGAGGGTAGGAGCCCTTGGGCCCCAAAACTGAAATTCCTGGCTTGAACACTGCATCTGGATCTACAACATGTACTTTGTTTGCCATTCTGTTTTTTGTACCCTTCCCCCCCCCACCCACCCCCCTCCACTCCCCCCTTGCAAACTGTGTTTATTGGATGAGAGAGGGGTATACTCTTTTCATGTCTGTTCATCCATCCATCTGTTTGTCTGCCCATCCTTTGGTTACATTTTGTGTCTTGCAGGGGGTATCTAATAAGCACTGCTTATTGACCTTCCTTGTTGTTTCGACTGTCAAGGAAGTATACATTATTGTTTGGATACAACATGATTGTCAAGCTAACACAGTTTTTGTTTTGGATCCCATCAACAGTGTTATAAGGAGGTTGTGGCATACTTGAGAATACCATACGTTGCTCATTGTTTCCCCAACAAATGACTGCTGTGATCACATGGCAACTGACTAACTGCTGATTGAGAATCTGTCTTGTGTTTTGGAGGTCCCCAGTTCAAGCCCTGGCTGAGTAATGTGAAAATCTTTCAAAAAGCAGTACAAGGTTTTGAAGATTCTGTTCAGACTGCGAAATGTGCAGGCTGATTTGAATCTTCATTGGGCACACATGTCTGACAGTATGTTTTCTGACATAGTGGCTTTTATGTGCCAGTGTCGAGATTACCATATTTACCCTAAGTATTTGGAAACCTTAACCCTAGTCCTGCTGAACCCGGATATGTCCTGCCTTTGCAAACAGTGTAGATCCAGATCAGTTGGCTTCTGAAGAAGCCAACTGATCTGGATCTGTAGTGTTTGCCATTAAGTATGTGAATTTATATCAACAATCTATATTAAATAATCTGATTGGCTGAAAATTAGAAATGGGTGTGGCATCTTAATGTATTCAGCAGGACAAGGGTTAATTACTTATCCTACTTGTCATAAAATTTGAACAGATGCAATTTACTACACATGATGTGTCTAGAAATGCTGAATGAAGGACAAACAGCATAGACCCTGATCAGGTGCCACATTCTATCTGAAAATTTAGAGTCAATACAGTATGTGACTTTGTAGAATATTATGTCAGATGTTTCATTGATGCAACACATACATTGTTGGCACAGCTGTTCGTAAGATTATACATTTTAAGTCAAATATTGATATTTGAGAAATAATGCCCAAACAAATACAGTACAAATGACGACCAATACCGTAAATGTCCTAAAATGCTTTTGAATGCTTTATTCATACTTTTTTTTTTCCCAAACTTTGCTTTTTATGCAGTTGTTTTTGAAACAGTTCAGTCGAATAGCAAATAGTGTAGACCTAGTGAGACTGCTCATTCAGGAGCAAGCTGAACTGGGTCTACTCTTTTTTGCATATGGAAGTTTGTCAGAAACTTTGGCTGTGCGAATTTTTAGGACACTTACCGTATAACAAATTTTAATTTCACATTTTGCACCAACTGTTGTACACTAGGATATGCAATAACAGAGCTCCAGATAATGGGTGGCATAACTTTAGATAAGAGGTTAATCCAAAAATTATTTTTCTTATTTCTCCATGAAAATGTATGTTGTGGGTACTCATTAAAAGTGCCTCAGTGAGATGCTTCTAATGAGTATCCATAACATGTTTGTTGTGGAGTAAAACAACAAATCATCACCATCATCTGTCAGCTGTGCCTGAACAGTTCAGATAACAGCAAATCCTCAAGGAAGTCATACCAAGAACTTTAAAACCTGTTAACCCATTGTAGTCGGGAGACCCGTAAAAGGAGAATTGGCAAACAGTGCAGACCCAGATCAGACACCGCAGAATGCAGCATCTGATCAGGGTCTCCACTGTTTGCAATTAGTTTAGCCATTTATCTCTAGGAATATGTAAATTGGACTCTTCGGGAGAGTCTATTCAGTATACAGTTGGTTAAGCCAAGCTCCATAGCACAGTGGGTAGTGCGTCTGACTGCAGAACCAGGGATTGCAAGTTTGAATCCCAGCTTAGCCATATAACTTTCATGAAGATTGATCATCAAATCATTTCTATGGTCATTCTCCCCTTCTGCTGATTCAAGAAGAGTAGTTGTCAGTTACTGGCAAAAAATACCGTAAAAATTCTAATTATTGCCCGAGCATTTATTAGAATCATTATCTTTTGTAAAGAGGAAAGTGGGCATTTATTAAAGGCTACAGTGTTTGAGAACCATCACCCCTCCCCCCCTCCCCCACCCCCCTTTGTTTCACCCTTCTGTTGTCTCAGTATAACTTAAATAATGTTGAAAGAGATTAAAATACCAAATCATCATCACCAAAGCTTCATGGGTATATCATTTGAGACTTGCCCAATAGTGCACTTGCCTCTGATCCTAGAGGTCATGAGTTGATCTCTGCTAAGAATGAATAAACTTTTTTGTTCAAACATGCTCTGTTAGCATCATTGGCAGGGGTCCAATATCCTTTTGATGGAAACATTAACTTTAGCATGCCAGGTAAAAAAATCAGCAGATGACATTTTGAAACAATTTTCTTATTTCTCCTAGAAAATAAGATTTGACACTTCATGCAAATTGTCTCCTAAGGAGACAGTCTGCATAAGTGTAAGATCTTATTTTCTAGGAAAAATAAGAAAAAATATCATCAGTTTGTCACCTGTTGAATTTGCCCAGAGTATGGTAAGTGTTAGCTGGAGGACCTCTGTGCGGATAATCATCCCATTTGCAGGATAAAGATTTTATTACTGAGACAAAGTTGCTCCTAAGTGGTCCATTCTATGGTGAGGAGATAAAATTTTATTTTGGTTTTGATTTAGCATTACAGTATTCACCCTAAGTATTGGAACTGTTCTATAAAATTTCTAGAATTGTACTGGAACAAAATGACTAGAAGTGTTCTGGAATCATCCTGAAAATGCTCTAGAATGTTTAAGGAACAGTTCGAGAACATTAAATGAGACAAATTTGTAGAACAGTTGTTCTAAAACAGTTCTGAAGGTTTGTTCTAGAACAATTCTGGAACATTTATTAAAATTTGAACAAGTCCCCTTTAGTGCATGTCGAAGACTTAAATATTGCTGCACGAGTAGCAAACATTGTAGACCCTGATCAGATGCCACATCTAAAAAGGGGCCTTACTCCATCATGAAGAATCTGACAGAAAAGAAAAAAATCTGGTGAGCTAATTTTTCATAACCAATACATATATGAAATTTCAAAATCCTAACATACAAAGATTTTGGTTCCAGATATGAGAGGTCTCAAAAGCGTGACATACAAACGGATGAACAGAACTCTGAAAAGGGGGCATAATTTGATCAAATATTTATAAAAGATCATCAAAATTTAATCAGGTCATCTACACATGGGTTCCAAACTGTTGGCAAAAATTTCATGAGCCGAACTCAAGTGCAGTTTCTGGCGAAAGAATGTGCACAATACTGGTTATCTGCTTTAGAGGACTAAGCCTGCCCAGTAAACGAGTGGTTAGGTAAACTGACCGCGCTCGACATGACCCCATTGGGTTGACTGGGCCGTAAAACCTCAACACAAACAAACAAACTCAAGTGGTTTAGATATTTTGCTTACAAGATTTTTATTTGCTAAAATGTCTGTCTGAAAAGGGGCCTAACTCCATCACAAGGAATCTGATAGAAAAGAAAACAAATATGGGTCAGATAATCCATATATGGAATTTCACTAGCATTCAATTATGATAACAGAGATGAGAGGTGTCAAAAGCATGACATAAGTGTGCATGAATGAACAGATGGACAAGCCCTGGGTCCAGTTGTTCAAAACTAACGTTGTCGTTAGTTAACGATTCGTTAAAATTTACATCGAGTGACACGCAAATATGCTGAAATTGTTTGCTGAAAAAATGTGAGTAGCTTTTGCAGTGCAAAAGCTACTCACATTTTTTCAGCAAAAAATATCAGAATAGTGTATATTGAATCTGCTAAAACAGTAAATGAAATGACCCTTAACGAGCTCGTTAAGCTAACGACACTTTGAACAACTGGGCCCAGATATATGCTCTCCCGACTTCTTCAAAGTAAGGTTATAAATAATCATGTGTCCTGAAGGAGCTCTAAAATGGGAAGAAATTTAGCAAACTCTCATGAGGACAATATACATGAGCTGCATCATAAGGCAAGAATTCTGTATTTCAGACTTAGATATTTAAGCATAGGAAAATTTTGTAAGCAAGATATCTCAGGAACCCCTAGAGCTCAAAGGTTTAAGAAATTTTGCAGGCAGTCAGGGATCATGTAGATGACATGATCAGTTTTTGGTGAAATTATAAATATTTGTCCAAATTATTCCCCTTTTCAGACTTAAGCATTTTAGCACTTTTGCGTCGCTTTGTCAGAGTTATTATCCTTCCCAACTGTCATTTTGTATGGACAAGCATTTAGTTAGGGTGTTTAGAAACGCATTTCTAGTTGTTTCTTGAAGCCACCATGTGACTAAGTGGCTATAGTGCTCCTGATTTTACATTATGAGGTACAGGTTTGAATCCTGCTTGCAGCAGCTTGTGACTACTGCACTACATTGCACTGTCAACCATTCATTGTCTCAGTATGACTTTAATAATGTTGAAAGAGAAGTAAAACAGCAAATGGTCATCATAGCTTTCCTGATTTGAATAAAATATTTTTGTAGCTCGAGACAGACTCCATATTGGTTATAAATGAACACAACATGACAGCCAACTATTGGTAAAAATTTGATGAAATTCTCATGTTCTTAACAAATATTAGCATATGCATTTTAAGATATTTTTCCTGAAAAATATGGCCTGACAATAAATACATTACTTTATGGTGGGGTTGTTTTGTGGGGTTTCATGGCCTTTTCAACAATGCTTATATCACTCTGGCTTTTGTATGCATACATTTCTATAGTTTTGCTTTTGTGAGCCTTCCATGAACATATTTATAAATCAGATGCCACCAAGTCTATCTAGTGAAAAGCCCCAAGCAAAATTTGAAGCAGATGACAGTCTAATTTTCTTCTTTTTTTTTTTTTTTTTTTTTTTTTGTTTCATTTTTTGGACAAAGTAAGTCCTGACAGTTCATGTGATTTTTGTGCTTGGCAGATGATTCAGAAAAAAAACAACAACTCGGATTCAATATAAAAAAAATGTCAACTGTCGTTTTGTCGTACCAATAGCCTGCCTGGAATGATGATTCAAGCATGTTGTCTGTGGCATCCTGAATCCAAGTCAGGCACTCTAACCATTAAACCGATGAGGCTACTCAGTTTATACAAATCATCTAAAGAAAAATGTGCAAATGAAAAGTTCAACCCTTTTCTCTAGGAAAAATAATAATATCGCCAATTTGTTGTCATTCAGTTAACTCCTTGATAAGTAAACCAATGTTTAACCTTTACCACTATCTGGGCAAATTCAGCAGACAACATTTTGAAATATTTTTCTGATTTTTCCCAGAAAAGAGACTGTTTGGGGAAAACAGAGTTTTGATTTTTCTACAGATGAGGTTAGTAGCATATCCAGTACAGCTGGATTCTGTAACTCAACATTTGGCCAATGGGTGGCAAGATGAATGATTCAGGTTCACTTGAGTCTCTTCATTTCTATTAACGTATTATCATTGGATCTCATTTTCATTGTCTTGCTGAGTTTTATGTTATTTAGGAAATAATAGTTCGTATAACTGATTGATCCTACCACAGCTTGACACTGAATACCCATTTTATTTTACCTTTTTTTTTTCTTTTTTATCAAATTTACTCTTAAGATTCTAACTCCCTGCTTAGCTTATGCTAAAATTTGATCAAGTCCAATTGACTAGCTGGGGAGCCATCCTCAGTGGCTCAGTAAGACTGGTGTCTGATTGGTGATCAGGACTGGCTCAACATGACCTTGATAGTGTTGACTGGGCTGTTAAACTCCAAACCAAAAAAGAAAAAAAAATATATTTAAAGGTATGTCTAAAATGTTGTGACAGATTGACAAGCACTTTGATCTGGGTTTACACTGCTCAGGTGGATCTATGCAAATATTAACAGTATAGACAGTGTATACAATTTGTAAGCTTTCAATGATTACTACTGTTTTGATATTGTTGTTTTACAACCAGTCTGCTGCTATTTGAGGAAACATCATTCCAGATTCTTGAAACCAGTCCAGTTCTCATGAATGAGAGACTGATAATACTTGCAGAACTAGCTTATAATTTTCATCTAGAAAATGGCACTTTTTCAAATGAGAAAACTGATATTTTTTCTTATTTCTAAATGAAAACATATGTTGTGGGTGCTCAGTAGAAGAGTCTCTCTGATGCACTTCTGGTGAGTACCCACAACTTACGTTTTTGGGGAGAAATAAGAAAAATATTATCTGGTTACCCACACTTATCTGGAGCTATGATTTTAATGCCAACAACTTGTCAAAAATAAATCTTACTGGTAATTTTGTATTTTGTGGCCTACCACGGAAAAACCAACATTTTCTTTGGATCTGCTTAATCCTTTCACCCCTGGCTTTCTGAAATGGACTTTTCCGTATTTGAAGTTGGAAATGTCCACTGTTTTCAACCAAAAGGTTGAATCGTCTGTGCAGCTGAGTATTTAGTGCTTGTAGTTGAGAATCACGAGGTCCAGGTTTCAAACCCCAGAAGATGTGGAATTCATCTCATGACTGTATGGTGCTTTGTTGCACAATCATTCATTATCACCCTGTCCTCATGTCAGTATGACTTAAATACTGTGTTAGAATTAAGAGAGAGATGTACATGTAAAATACCAAACCTTCAATCATCATCAATCAAACAGTATTGATATTTTTGTTTACAATCAACCAAAAGTATACATAAAACAAAATTTCCTCAGGTTTTTGTCCACAGTTTATCATTGACCACTGAAATCAAAACGCATGTTAGACAGATTAACGGATTGCAATATGAAACCCACAACATATTGTCTGCGAACCAAACACTTTTCCAAAACCTAATGTTTTTTGGTTGACCCAAAGTTACTAAAGAATCTGAGCTATATTGTTTTTGTCTACATGACTATCGCTGACTTCTGAAGTTAATCCACGCAAATAGCATTTGTAAGAAATCCAGGTAACCGTTTATAGCCACTCTATATTCTTGGCGCTGTGACGTCAGAGTGGTCTGTAAAGAGGATTATCTGTAAAACCTGGACTGGGCTTAGTGCTTGGCTATCGGCATATTGTATAAACTCAGATCAGACATGCAGAATGTGGTGTCTGATCAGGGTCTGCACGGTTTGCTTAAATTACAGGAAGTTATGGGTCAACTGTAACAGTCATATGTCCCCGTTCAGGACCATTTCCCCAGTCTACAGTCAGAGACAATCTACCCACAAGTGCTGTCAGTGCTTTGACTTCTTATTTCTTCATAAAAACATACATTGTGGGTACTCATTGGAAGCACCTTAATTAACCCTTGTCCTGCTAAATAAATTAAGATGCTACGCCCACTTGTAATTTTTAGCCAATCAGATTACTTAATCCAGATTGTTGCTATAAATTTCAAGTACTTAATGGCAAACAGTGCAGATCCAGATCAGTTGGCTTCTTCAGAAGCCAACTGATCTGGATCTACACTGTCGGCAAAGGCAGGACATATCTGGGTTCAGCAGGACAAGTGTTGATATATGAGTGCCTATAACATACATTTTAGTGGTGAAGAAAGAAAAAAAGGCCAGGCCCATTCACCTTAGGAGCAGATTTCTTTCCTTTTTTGAGGGAAACCCTTTATATAAGGGGCTTGATATGCAGGAAAGCAAACAGGAAGTTGCCAAATTTGTCTTCTTTGTCAAAAGTACTGTAAAGTGTAGGGGAACCATTCCCATGAAATATCAAGCCCTTAGCATGCTGGAAAAAAATTTTCAGCAGACGGCTGTTTTCTGAGAAAAATAAAAAAATCATCAGTTTGCCATCTGCAGAAACTGCCCTGAATATTTAAAGTAATTATATGGTCACAGCATGGTTATTCCCTCTGACTATTGGAAACTGTTCCTGATTTATTTAACACTTAGCACGCTACGGGAAACCCAGGGGAGCACATTATTTCCTTTCAGAGTAGTCCCGTTTTCAGAAGGGATTTGGTGTAGAGGAAAGCAAACAGTAAGTTGTAAAAATTGTTGTCCTTGTGCAAAATGGCAGTAAATCTACAAAGCATATTCAGTCCCCTTGATTAGGGCATGACACTGCCCATGTGAATAGTTTCTCATTCCCCATAATTAGGACATGACACTACCCATGTAAATAGTCTTCTCATTCCCCTTAATTAGGGCATGACACTGCCCATGTGAATAGTCTTCTCATTCCTCTTAATTAGGGCATGACACTGCCCTGTGAATAGTCTTCTCATTCCCCTTAATTAGGGCATTCCAGTACCCATGTGAATAGTCTTCTCATTCTCTTTAATTAAGGCATGATACTGTCTATGTGAATAGTCTTCTCATTCCCCTTAATTAAGGCATGACACTGTCCATGTGAATAGTCTTCTCATTCCCCTTAATTAGGGAATGACACTGCCCATGTGAATAGTCTTCTCATATGGGCAACACATAAGAAATACTAAGCCATATTTGCTTGGAAAATATCTGATAATATTTTGTAGCTTTTACAGGGTATATCAGTGTAAGAGTCACTATAAGTATCATGACAGAAAGGCCCGGCCTGACCCAAGGTTATAAAACTTTTTTCATGCTCAACTAAGCTGAGCATGAAATTTGTCCTGCTAATAAATATCAAATTACTAACAAATGCAAATTCTTTCTTGCTAAACATTGTTGAGCATGAAAATGTCTCTGCTAATAAATATGAAAATGCCAACTATTGTTGGCAATACTTGACATTTTCATAATTATTAGCAGAGAAAATTTCATGCTCAGCTAAGTTGAGCATGAATTAACTTTTATAACATTGGGACCTGAGCAAACAGGATGGACTATTGTATTCTGTGGTGTCCAATCATGATCTACACTGTTAGCCATTGATCCACCACTATTTTAAACATATAAATACAGTCAAACTTTAATGGCTTGTACATCTTTGAGACCAAGGAAATTAGTTGTAGACATGGGTAGTTCAGGCCACTGAGGTTTAATCATATAGCATCAGTTCAGGAGACAAAGGGGGATAATTTAGGAGTGTCTTTTTGATCTTCTACAAAATAATGGGATTTTGCATGTACTAATTAGAATTCTAATCACACACAACATTCATTTACATGATAAAAATGAGAAAATTTCCCTAAAATATCCCTAACTATTTGTTTTTTTTTTTTGAGCTTTTGGAAGAATTTCTTGGGGACTCAAAAACAAGTTGAATCAGCCATGGTAAACAATCTGTCAGTGTTTAAGTTACTGAAGTTTTACTGCAGATATATGTAGTAAAATGTATTGTTCAAATTTGAGGACAAGTATGATAAGGAGTTTAGATGACCCATATTTAACCCATTGTAGTGGGAGACCCCAAAAAGGGTATTTGGCAAACAGTGCAGACCCAGATCATACGCCGCAGAATGCGGCGTCTGATCAGGGTCTTCACTGTTTGCAAATAGTTCAACCATTTTTCTCTCAGAAAATCTAAATCACATAGCCTGACATACCTAAAATTGAAATTAGAATCTTCCAATATAAAGTAGAGTTCATTCAATCTACAATGGGTTAAAGTAATTCCAATGCCCTAGTTCTGTGACAGTGTGGTTATGCCCTTTGACTGCAATGTGCTGGAAACTGTTGCTATCTGATTTATTTAACACTTAGAGCGGTATGGGCAGATTCAGCAGAGGACAAATTGATGAATTTTTCCATATTTTAAAATAGAATTTGATATTTCATGAAAATTGTTTCCTTAGGAGACAGTTTGCATGAAATGTCAAATCTTATTTTCTGGGAAAATTTAGAAAAATATTTCAAAATGTCATCTGCTGAAAATTTTACCCAGCAAGCTTAGCTTTAAGCATTGGACTGATGGTACAAGTGATTTCTTCTGTTAGGATTCTAGCTGTTTTGAAAATGTCCCGATAATTTCTTATTGATTTTCTGTAGGCGCAAGATCTGCTGGCTTAGCTTGTATATGGCTGAAATTGCTAAAGAAGGTCTGCCATTTCATAGACTACTTAATACTTAGCACTCTAGGTAAAATTTTCAGCAGACAACATTTTGAAATATTTTTCTTATTTTTCCCAGAAAATAGGATTGACAGTTCATGCAAGTAAGAAAAATAAGAAAAATATTGCCAATTTGTCGTCTGCTGAATTAGCCCAGAGAGTGGTAAAGGTTAATCTTTCATATTCTGAATGTCAAAACATGTTAGTATAAATCTTCATAAGACTGCAGTCAGACAGACGAAAAAAACTTGGTGAGCCCTTTCCAGTATAAAGTATTTTGTTCTTTGAAATGTCTAACAGAAAAAAAGGGCGATGAGAGAGCAGTAACTTTTTTGTTTTTCAGGGTTTTTTTCTTGTGGAAATAGGAATGTTTTTGACTGTTCCATTTTTTTTTTTTTTTTCATGTTTTTGCAAGAGTGTACAAAAGAAGAATTTTTTGCAAGAGTGTACAATAGTAGAATGTTTTTGCAAGATTGTACAACTGTGATAACTTGTCTGTTCCTTTTTAGGATGTTTTTGCAAGAGTGTACAACAGTAGAATATTTTTGCAAGAGTGTACAACTGTAGAAAGAATGTACAACTGTAGAATAAACTTGACTCTTTGATTTTTGAATGTTTTTGCAAGAGTGTACAACTGTAGGAAGAGTATACAATTGTAGAAAGAGTGTACAACTGTAGAATTAACTTGACTGTTCCATTTTTGAGGCTGTTTGTCCTCACGTGCTCACTAGAAGCACCTTGCAGACACACTCAGCTAATGGGTACCCACAGCTTAATTTTTGTGCTGATTTTTTTTTTTTTTTAAGTAAGAAAGTATTGATGTTTTCTTATTTTTCCATGTAAACATTTCTCGTGGGTTCTCATTAGAAGTGCTGTGTCAAGGCATTATTAAATGAGTATCCTCAACATATTTTTTCGTGTGGAAATGAGGAAAATTTTTCATCTGGATATGCATCATATTTAGTGCTTTGTGAGTGGACATGAGGGCTGGACTGTGTCTTTACATATACCGTATTTGACCTAATTACCACACTGTGCGCTTAATTTTTTTCAAAATTACTGGAAAAACTTGCAGTAAAATATCCACCTTATAAGGGCACACTTTAAAGAGAGATCAGCAGAGGACTTCATTAGGAGCGCATATTATGATGCTTATGCATTGGTATTTTCTGATTTGCTTTATAAAAACATATGTTGTGGGTACTCGTTTGAATTGCCTCGACTTGTCGAGGCAATTCAAAGGAGTACCCATAACATATGTTTTTATAAAGAAGTAGATAAAAGCAAGCTGGTTGTAATCTAATGACTACTAAATTGCTTCACTGTGCACTTAAAGGAGCATGTGCGGTAATTAGGTCAAATACGGTAGACTAAATCCCCACCTTTTATATGGCTCTTTCCCTTCCTCAGTCTTCCTATATAGGTCTAGATAAGAACGTCGGTATCAAGTAACCATTTTGCTTATTTCTACATGAAAACATATTTTGTGGGTATTTATTAGAAGTGTCTCACTGAAGCACTTCTAATGAGTACCCACAACATAAATTATTTTATGTTTTCATGGAGAAATAAGCCAGCGCCCAACAAAACCTATTACAAGACATGTACGACCAGCAAAGACTCAGATCAACCCACGCATCCGTGCAGTCTGATCAGAGTCTTTGCCGATTGCATGTGCCTTCTACAGCCTCCAGGTTATCCGAAGGGATAAACAAACCCTTGCCATAGTGGGTGCATGTACAGGCTTATCTGAGTCTTTGCTGGTAACAGAGATCTTGTAGATTTTGTTGTGCTTTGGCTTAACCCTTCTCTTGCCGAACACGACATGCCCTGTCTTAGCAAACAGAGTAGATCCAGATCAGTTGGCTTCTGAAGAAGCCAACTGATCTGGATCTGCACTGTTTGCCATTAAATATGTGAATTTCTGTCAAAAACGTGGATCAAGTATTCTGATTGGCTGGAAATTTCAAGTGGGCATGGCATCTTAATTTATTTAGCAAGGCAAGGGTTAAATATCAATATTTATTGGTAGAAAAAAGTCTTATCTGGAGCTACATGTATGTTCCTAGCTTATTATGTCATTGTTTTTGTCGTTTTTTTTTTTTTTTCCAGTGAATCATAGATACAAGACCAGGAAATATGGTTATGATGTTAACCCATTTTAAACTGAATGAACTCTCCCACACCTAAGCTATATATTGGGAAGAGTCGAATTTTAATTTTAGGTCTGTCAGGCTATGTGATTATAAGAATTCATCATGAGTGTCCATGCAGGACCGGGAAATCTCACCCGAGAGATAGGAATTTCAACCAGGGACAAGGCTTGCTGAGTCCCTGGTTGAAATTCCTACCCCAAGGCTCAGAAGTACTGCACATAGGCAAAAAGCTTATCTCATATAGGCAAAGGTGGGAGAATTAGATATTCATGGAGAAAAATGACTAAACTATTTGGAAACAGTAGAGACCCTAATCAGATGCCACATTCTGTGGTCTGATCTGGGTCTGCACTGTTCCCAATTACCATTGGGAGTCTTAGATGAAAATGGGCTAAAGGTTTTTATTGCTATTGTTTTATTTGTTCAGATTTGTTTCTTATGCAACGCTTATCAAATGTATCATTTATCCCTTTAAATGCTCACGTTTTGGGAACTTTCTATATTAAAGCAAACAGCGGGAAATAAAGAAAACAAAAACAGCACCAGTGACCCAGAGTCTGGCTCCACTGCTAGCCATTCCAGAGAGTCCAACAGTGGGTGATCTTGAACCACGTCAAGACTACTTTAAGTCATTGACAACAAGCATGACGCTGGACCGCAAATCAAGCTTTAAGAAGCAACACGAGGAAATAAAAGCAGCAAAGGAAAGGTCAGCGAGTCCACGGTTGGGGCGTCTTGACAAAAGAAATCAGGGTGGCCAGCCAGTCATCCCGGTTGTTCAAGAACCAGTGCAAGCCAAAAAGAAGAAACCACGAGGCTTCTCAAAGATTGCCATTCTGAGTTCTTTCTTTGAGAAGAAGGCAGCAGATCTTGCAGCAAGCACCTTTACAAAAGATGTCAAAACTGGGTTTTGGAGGTTGCCACTTAGCTTTGGCAGGAAAAGAAGCCGCAAGTAGGTTTGACTGCCTTGTGGTTTGAAATGTTCCCCTCGTGTGTTTGGTTTTTTGCATATATTATGCAATGCATGCAACAGAATATTGCTTCCGAAAGCTGCATTACTGGATTTCTGTAGAACTATATGTGTGGTTTTGAAGGGTGCATTACTTTATTTATGTTACAACTAAAATCATTTTTATGAAATTTGTTCATATTTTGTGGTTCTTATCTGCATTACATAGTCTTGAATTTTACATTACTAATACGGTAGATTTTAGCAACAATAATCACAGCAAGTGTTCTTCAGCACAAAGTGCATGGTTTTGCAAACTGCCTGAGGAAGCGTCAGCAAAAGTCCTTTCTATCTTACATGTACATAATATTCTCCTTACCATTACTAATATTGTACAACTTTGGTAGCTCTGAATATGAAGGATGTCCACACAAATATTTTTCTAATTTGTCCATGAAAACATAGGTTGTGGGTACTTATTAGAAGTACCTCAGTGAGGTAATTCTAATGAGCACCCACAACTGGTGTTTTGGTGGACAAAAAAGAAAAATATCAATATCTTTTGATTGCAAAAATGAGTCTTATCTGGAGCTGTGACCTAGTACAGTTTGTGGTTAAGCATGGTAAACCGTAATTACCCTAAGTATTGGGACAGATAGGCCTTTGCCAACAGTGCAGACCCAGATCAGACGCCACAGATTGCGGCGTCTGATCAGGGTCTATGCTGTTGCAGTATATACAGCAATATTTTAGACACATCAAGAGGTAGTAGAATGGACTACCATATTCGACCTAATTACCGCACTGTGCGCTTAAATTTTTCAAAAGCACTGGGGAAACTTGTGGTAAAATATCCACCTAATAAGGGCACACTTGAAAGAAAGAGCAACAGAGGACTTCATGAGGAGCGTATTTAATGATGCCTATGCAATGTTATTTTCTGTTTTCTTTATAGAATCATATGTTGTGGATACTCGTTTGAATTGCCTCGACTTTTTATGTTGTGGATACTCGTTTGAATTGCGACAAGTCGAGGCAATTCAAACGTGTATCCACAACATATGATTCTATAAAGAAAACAGAAAATAATGAGTACCCACAACATATGTCTTTTTCATAAAGAAGTAGATAAAAGTACACTGGTTGTAATCTTTTAGATTACTAAATTGTTTGACTGTGCACTTACAGGAGCATGTGCGGTAATTGGGCCGAATACGGTATTTCAAATTTTAATGTAGATAAGGTGTCCCAATACTTAGGGTAAATATGGTATGTTGTGTATATAAAACGCTTAAGATATGGTAGCAGTAACTTATTAAGCAAGAGGTGCTTACTTTCTTGGACACTAGCCTGATCTTTAGTTATAATATTGAAGGCTCATGATCTCTAAAAGCATTCTGGGTGGTTGAGGGTTAGCCCTCCTGACTTAGATCACAAGACCATGAATTTGAAACATACTAGAGATGGACTTAAGCCCATGACTGTATGGCACTTAATAGCACACAGCTTTTCATTATCAACCCTTCATCATCTCGACGTCTTGATGTGACTTTATTAAATATGACCTGATGTTGAAACAGATGGAAATCATCATCATCATCATCGTCATCATCACTATATGTTCTCTTTTCTCTCTTTTACACTCGTATACTTTTCAGACAGAACTTACTGGGCAATAACCTTATTTATGTAATTGTTACACTTGGTAGATTTTCTGCCATTTTTATACCCAGCCACTTAAGTAGTGGCAAGGTATTATATCATGTGAATATCTTCTGTCCATCTGTCAGTGCTTTGTTTCCACTCGCTAACTTGAGTAGTTTGCTTTTTCTTGAAACTTTGCATAGGCATTAATATTTGGAAGGACCCGTAGGAGTGGTTTGTAAATGTAAAAAGGGAATTTTCATTAACTCTCAGTTTAACAGTAATGGCCCAGGGTTGATGTCAAAATTTTGTTTCCATTCAATATCTTGAGAGCAAATTAATGGATTTTGAACACATTTTATATACACATTGATATTGACTAGATCTAGGTTGGGATTTAAAATGGACCAATTTCGTTAGTCTTCATCAGTTATGGCTCTCTGCCACCAGATTTAACATACCACATTTTGATAATCCATTTTCCTATTACTACCAACCTAATAACTACATGTACCTTACAAATTGTCCCCTCCTAACGCTGATAAAGCTAAATGTATTCAAACATATTAGCCTTATACTTTCTGATGCTTATTATCGCACCTGCTTGTAGCAGGGTGCGATATAGGCGTCCGATTTTCCGTCCGTCCGTCCGTCCATCTGTCAGTCCGTCCGTCAGTCCGTCCGTCCGTCTGTCAACATTTATGTCGACGTTCGACATTTATGTCAAAGTTAGTATTCTAATCAACTACAAGACTAAACAACCATCAAACCTTGCATGAAACATCTCCCTGACCTCCTGACTTTGCAACATAGGCGTCCGCTTTTCCGTTTGTCTGTCCATTCGTCCGTCCGTCTGTCAACATTTATGTCGACGTTCGACATTTATGTCAAAGTTAGTATTTTAATCAACTACAAGACTAAACAACCATCAAACCTTGCATGAAACATCTCCCTGACCTCCTGACTTTGCGACATAGGTGCCCACTTTTCCATTCGTCTGTCTGTTTGTCTGTCTGTCTGTCCATCTGTCTCTTAACAGTTCTGTTATGTCGAAGTTCGACATTTATGTCAAAGTTAGTATTCTAATCAACTACAAGACTAAACAGCCATCAAACCTTGTATGAAATATCTCCCTGACCTCCTGACTTTGCAACATAGGTGCCCGCTTTTCCATTCGTCTGTCCGTTCGTCCGTCTGTCTGTCTCTTAACAGTTCTGTTATGTCGAAGTTCGACATTTACGTCAAAGTTAGTATTCTAATCAACTACAATTCTACAACAACCATCATACCTTGCATGACACATCTCCCTGACCTCCTGACTTGGCAGATATGTTGACCCAGTGACCTTGACCTATATTTTGCGCTCCATTGACTTTGACACAATTTACGTTGACGTTCCAGATTTTCTCAACTATAAGGCGTACAACTACCAAACCTTGCATAGTGCTTCTCCTAGAGGTACAGACTTGGCAGGTACCTTGACCCGGTGACCTTGACCTATATTTTGCGCTCCAGTGACTTTGACATATTTTGCGTCGACATTCAATATCTCCTCAACTATAAGGCCTACAACCATCAAACCTTGCAAAGTGCTTCTCCTCAATGTACTGACTTAGCAATTACCTTGACCTGGTGACCTTGACCTATATTTTGGCTGCAGTGACTTTAACATAATTTACGTCAACGTTCCAGATCTCCTCAAGTGTAAGACCTCTAGCTACCAAACCTTGCATAGTGCTTCTCCAATATGTACTGACTTGGCAGGTATCTTGACCCGGTGACCTTGACCTATATTTTGCGCTCCAGTGCCTTTTACACATTTTACGTCAACGTTCAATATCTCCTCAACTATAAGGCCTACAACCATCAAACCTTGCATAGTGCTTCTCAATGTACAGACTCTGCAGGTACCTTGACTGGGTGACCTTGACCTATATTTCACGCTCCATTGACTTTTACACCGTGTACGTCACCCTTCCATATGTCCTCAACTGTAAGGCCTTCAACCACCAAACCTTATATAGCACTTCTTCTCGATGTACTGACTCGACAGATACCTTGACCTGGTGACTTTGACCTATATTGTGCACTCCAGTGACTTTGACACATTTTATATTGATGTTTGGTATCTCCTCAAATATAAGACCTACAACCACTAAACCTTGCATAGTGCTTCACCTCATTGCACTGGCTTGGCAGGTACCTTGACCCAGTGACCTTGACCTATATTTGACAAATTTTACGTTGATGTTTGATAACTCCTCAACTATAAGGCCTACAACCACCATACCTTGCATTGTGCTTCTCCTTGATGTACTGAATTAGCAGGTACCTTGACCCGTGACCTTGACCTAAATTTCATGCTCCAGTGACTTTTACACACTTTACGTCAATGTTCCATTATCATTGGGCTGTATGATACGAAAAGTCAGTGCTGAAGATATAGCCATTAGAGGGAATGGAACTGGCCTGGAATATATGTGCCCCACTTAGCACTTTGTCTACATTTTTTTCAACCCAGTTTTCCAAGTAAGCACTGCTAAGAATGAAATAAACTTATTTAATAACCACATTCTGATTGTGGCTCCTGTGACTTTTGCACCAGCAGGTGCGATGACGCCTTCCGCGGAATTCTTGTAAATAGCAAGTAAATAAACAAACCCAAAGAAAACTTCAAACAATTGAAGAAATAAAATTTTAATCATATTGAGTACAATATCAGTGGACAAATATGAAAACTCCAGTGAAACATGCCAAATCTAGAGCATTGGGTAAAAATGTAACCCAAGCCATGGTCCACTAAACACCAAAAAGGAGCTCATTATCAGGTACCAAACAGGAGGTTTATCTGTGTTTTTTTTTTTTTCTTTCAAATTTCAGCATAAATCCCAGTCAATTCTAGAGGCAATAGAATTTCTGGCAACTGCCCCAGTATCAGCACTCTCAGTGCTTTGATTTAGTGCTTAGCACCCTAGGTAAAATTTTCAGCAGACGACATTTTGAAATATTTTTCTTATTGTTCCCAGAAAACAGGATTTGACATTTCATGCAAATTGTCTCCTAAGGAGTTTCAGATCCTGTTGTTTTTGGGAAAAATAAGAAAAATATCATCAATTTGTCATCTGCTGAAAATGCCCAGAGAGTGCCTTACCCTAACCAAAAATTGTTGATGTTTTTCTTATTTCTCCATGAAATCATATGTTGTGAGTAGTCATTAGAGATGTCTCAGCAAGGCACTTCTAATGTGTACTCACAACATATGTTTTCATGGAAAAATAAGAAAAATATTTACCCGATACCCCTCTTATCTGGAGCTACAGGTGAAGAGAAAAACAGTGTTTGTTTCCTTGTATATCCAGCTGTTTTTGTCACATAATCAAAGCAATGTCTTATACACTTAGATGGGAATGGAGATTGATAAATGAGACCAGCGTATGATAAAACCTTCAGTAAGACCTGTGTGACCAGCAAAGACTCAGATCAGCCTGTACAACCACCCTGTATGGCAAGATTCTCGTTTATCCTTCTTTGGATAGCCTGGAGGCTATAGAAGGCATATGTGATCAGCAAAGACTCTGATCAGACTGCACTCAATTTCCTTCACCTTTATTTTTAAAATGATACAAATAGACAACTTACTATTTCATTTTTTATACTTGCCTATTAAAAGAAAAGTAAGAAAAATATGTTCCTAAAAGTATACTGAACCAAAGTTATTACGCAGCTGTGTTTTATTTTGAGAATGTCTCTTATCGAGTATATTAAACCAATTATTACTCTTAAAGGAAAGTTCTAGCAATCAATCATCCTACAGCAAAATGGTTCTAACAATCTGTTTCCAGCTGTTCAAGAAAGAAACCATTTTACGAAAGAAGAGTGGTTGAAAAAAAAAAACTGAAATGCATGGTGATGTACCAGTATTCGACATACGACATGCATTTTGTGCATAGTAAAAGATGAGTTGATTTCTGAGGTTTCTTTTGGAAATCTTTACATTTTTAGCGGAAACATTTTAATTTAGTCAAGCTTGTTCACCAACACAACAATAATGTTTAACATTATTGCATTTAAAGTCTTTCAGGGAATTTTCAGAATTTGTCAGAGGAAATATAGAGCCGTGCCGCTGAAAATTTGATCAAATCATGCTTCGTAGCATTAATCTAAGCAACAAAAGTAAGCAATGTTCATATTCATTTGAATAATTTTCCGATCTTCAGAAATTATCTTGATATTCATTTTGTATTGCATTGTATGGACATTCTGGCAATAAACAGTCAGACCTCAATGAAGTTAAATTTTGTGAAATTAAAGCAGAAGATTTTCAAGCGACATTCCTCTCCATATTAGTCTAACGTTGGAGCAAGGAAAATTGAAAAGATTTAAAATTTTAGCCTCTGTGGCAAGCGCCTGGGACCCAATAAGCCGTTTTGACCAGTCAGATTAGAGCTCAGTGAACTATGCAGTAGAGACATTACTCACTGTGTACTAAAGATTCTTTGCGAGCAGTTGAGCAATATATTTCATATAGATTAGCCTACACCACATATTTATACAGAAATCGGGCCGTTTACGAGTTGCGTTATAAGTTTTGTTCAGTATAGAAGTTTCTGATTCATCACGAAAACATGCCTATATAATGTTGACCCCCTTAAACCCCACTTTTATATAGTAAAACTGGGGTTTACAGGGGTATACATTATTTTTCATATTTCTGCTCAAAACATAGATTGTGGGTACTCGTTAGAACCGCCTTGGCAAGGCAGTTCTAACGAGTACCCACAATCTATGTTTTTGAGCAGACATAAGAAAAATATTAGAATTTTTATCTGAAATTTTTCATATTTTGCTGGTAAGTTTTCCAGTATATTTGAATAGGCTTGTTTTCGTAATGTAGTCGATGTTCTTTCCAGTGATCTGTCCCAAGAGACAAATTAGGATAACAGTAGTGATAAGGGTTTCTTGGTTTAATTTATTGCAAATATAGTTTTCTCACCTTGTGCCGATTTCTAGAAATTTGCACCAGACCCATTGGGCTGCATAAGAAGGAGTATCAGGTAAATATTTTTCTCACCTCTCCACGAAAACATATGTTGTGGGTACTCATTAGAAGCGCCTCGCTGAGGCGCTTCTAATGAATACCCACAACATATGTTTTAATGGAGAAATAAGAAAAATTTTGACAGTTTTTGGTAGAAAAAAGCACTTTATCTGGAGCTTTGCAGAGCAGCAGATAGCAACAACCTTAGGGATCCTGGTCTTCTTCAAATGGACAGTAAAGACTGATCAGACTGCATGGGTTAACTCAGGCTGATCTGAGTCTTTGCTGTGTTCACATCATATCCTATGTTTTCTCATATGAGCCTGCAGCCATACAGTCGTCAGGCTGTTCGCTGATGAAAGTACAATATTTGGACTTGATCACACCAGAGTTTGCTGAACTTGGCCATTATGCCAGAGAATCAGTCACAGCTGCAGCAGTCAACGTACTGAATTTTTCTTTCCAGAGAAAATAAATCTTAACAGATGATTCACATGAAATATCAAGCCTTATTTTCTCTGTAAAGTTATAAATAAGGCATCGGTTTTGCTTGGCATTTAAAGAATTAACTGTAAAAATTCTTATAAATGCCCATGCATTAAATAATTAAACACGCATCCCCACTAATCTGCACCGGAAAATCAGTGATTTTTTTTATTTTTTTTTACATTTACCATATTCGACCTAATTACCGCACATGCTCCTATAAGCGCACAGTCAAGCAATTTAGTAGTCTTTAGATTACAACCAGTGTACTTTTATCTACTTCTCTATAAAATATATGTTGTGGGTACACATTTGAATTGCCTCGACAAGTCGAGGCAATTCAAACGAGTATCCAGAACATATTTTTACAAAGAAAATCAGAAAATAGTATTGCTTAAGTATCTTTAAATGCGCTCCGCATGAAGTCCTCTGCTGATCTTCTTTAAAGTGTGTCCTGATTAGATGGATATTTTACTACAAGTTTTTTCAGTTATTTTGAAAAACCTAAGTGCACAGTGCAGTAATTAGGTTGAATACGGTATCTCAGAAATGGTCCAGCTTCTAATAAATGCCCACCAGTCAATTTAAAAAAATATATTGCAACTACCTCATGCAGTTAGTTCCGAATCTACAGTTTTATAATCAAACAAACAAGTCCCCTTTTCTCTCTAATGTCCATATAAAAATTATAACTCCTTCTCCAGGTACTATGATACACTAAGAGAGGCTAACATGTCTTTTGTAAAGTTAGTCTATACTTAACGCTTAGCACTCTGGGTAAAATTTTATGCAGACGACATTTTGAAATATTTTTCTTATTTTTCCCAGAAAAAAGGATTTGACATTTCATGCAAATTTTGCATGAAATGTCGAATCCTGTTTTCTGGAAAAAATAAGAAAAAGATCATCAATTTGTCATCTGCTGAAAATGCCCAGAGAGTGGTAAAGGTTAACATGTCCATTGTAATGCTAGTGGTCAATACTACCATTTCTGATATCAATATAACGGTCATCGGGAAGAAAACTTGAATATTTCAAAGATTTTCCTATAATTCTCAAACACTGTGGCCTCAAATAAATGCCCACCCACCTCTTCACTAGAGGTAAGGATTCCAATGAATGTGCCAGTGATAATTAGAATTTTTATGGTAATTGCTTAAGATTAAGATGACTAGACAAAAATAAAATAATTGGTGATTGTAGATTACATCAGACTTCCTGATTAAAGATGTAGTTTTTTGGTTAACGCTCGGCATGCTGGGTAAAATTTTCAGCAGACGACAAACTGAAATAATTTTCTTATTTTTCCCAGAAAACAGGCTTTGGTATTTCATGCAAATTATCTCTAATGGAGACAATTTGCATGAAATGACAAATCCTGATTGTTGGAAAAAACAAGACAAATATTTCAAAATGTCTTCTGCTGCAAATTTTACCCAGAGTGCTGAAAGTCAAATATTCAGTTTAGGTGACTGGCTGACCCATAAAAAAGCTAAATGCAGTTGGTAGCTGTGTATTTAACCCTTTAAAGTGCTGATCATGACTGCAGATGATATTTTATTTCACGGGTTTGAATCCCAGCTTGGGCACAATAACTTTCTTGGAGGTTGATCATAAAATCATTTCTAAGGTCATTCTCTCCCTTTGCCAATTCAAGAAGGGCAGTTGTCAGTTACTTGTAATTGTGCACAAGTACTGGTTAACCAACCACTAAGAGGACTATGCCAGCCCAGGAAAAAGTGTGAGGTTAATTAAACTGATTGGCTGGACATGACCCAAACAGTGTTGACAGGATAATAAAACTCCAGCTCAAACAACTCATATACTTATGGTATTGTTCATTTTTTATTTGTTTGTTCTGTCTCTTGAGGAAGTGTTGTTTTACATTGTCATTTTATTTCACAAAACTTTACTTCCTCTTATCTTTGACTACCTTCTGTGATTGTGGGTTTTCCCCGGTATCTCAATTTCTGTTCTGAATGGCAGCAGTCAAAACTGGTATATTTATAAGCCTTGTTTTAACCTTTACCACTCTTTTGGCAAATTCAGCTGATTAAAATTGATAATAATTTTGTCCCACCTGTGTTAGCATGGGCGACTTACCCTAGTTTTGCTGAACCCGGATATACCCTTTCTTTGCAAACAGTGTAGCTCCAGATCAGTTGGCTTCTGAAGAAGCCAACTGATCTGGATCTGCACTGTTTATCATTAAGTATGTGAATGTGTATCAACAACTTGGATGAAGTAATCTGATTGGCTGAAAATTAGAAGTGGGCGTGGCTTCTTAATTTATTCAGCAGGACAAGGTCTGTTTCGTTTCTGTGTACTTGCATCTGCCTTAGTGTTCACCCAGAATGAAGTCTGCAAACTGTAAAACTTTACAGTTAGTTTCCCTTCACTTTTTGTCGTATCCCACTGAACTTAATAAGGATGACTGATCAATCTTCTCTTGTTTGTTTTTATTCCCCTACCTGCTGAGGACAGCAGTGGGGCAAAAAGCATTTCACCAAGATGTTACGTCTGTACCTGCGTACGCGCATATGTCACATTCATAACAAGAATCTTACAAATGTTTAAGTTTACATTCAAATTTACATTGACATTTTGCCGGTCTCGGTGGCTCAGTTGGATGAGCAATCAACTGGTGATCAGGAGGTTGCAGGTTCAACCCCCGCCGGGTCAGCAACATTCTTTCATGGAGATTGGTCATGAAATATTTTATACTGTCATTCTCTCCCTTCTGCTGATTCAAGAAGGGCAGTTGTCAGTTTCTGGGCACAAGTACTTGTTAACTGCTTAGAGGACTATGCCTGCCCAGGAAAAGTGTGGTTAGGTAAACTGACCATGCTCGATATGACCCTAATGGGTTGACTGGGCCGTAAAACCTCAACACAAACAATTCACAGTTACTATTCTTCAGTATCAAATGATTCTGTGAGTGAACTGTTCTGATGCCCATGCTGATCTGGGCTGCTGCTGTCTGACTATGCCCCAAAGGATAGTTTCATGGGACTTGGCTCTTCTTTGCTGCCTTTCTTAACCCTTTCACTGCTGTCTCAGCTTCTGAAGTGGACTCCACTATCTTTGAAGTTAAATGTGTCCATTATCTAAATAAGGAAATTCAAAAAAATGAAAACTAAACAGCAAACAGAGTAGTGACAAAACAGAAAAAAGGATAAAAGTGTAGAGCCAATGAGACAGCTCTTGCAAACCATCTCATCTAAATCTATACTGTTTGCAAAACCTTTTCTTCTGGTCTGTGTATTTGAAAGAGTTAATGGCCTTTCTTAATTGATTTCTCTGCTTTATTAAACCCATTTTAGTCTGGAAACCCCCAAAAGGGTATTTGGCAAACACTACAGACCCTAATCAGATGATGCATTCTTTGGCATCTGAGCTGCAAGACTAAGGGTCTCCATTGTTTGCAAATAGTCTAGACATTTTTTTTTTCTGGGAAAATCTAAATCACATAACCTAACATACCTAAAACCTGAAATTTGACAGTTTCAATATATAATGTGGGGGCAGTTGGTCTGTCTAAAATAAGTTAATGTAGGTTTCTCTTGTCCTACTTCGGTTGTCTCTTGTCACTAAATATTGTTACCATTTCTCTTTGCCAAACACTTTCAACACTTTTATACATAGCCAGAATTAAGGCACTTTTTTTCAACCGAACGAATATGATATTTTTCTGATTTCTCCATGAAAGCATATGTTGTGGTACTCATTAGAAGCACCTCAGTGAGGTGCTTCTAATGAGTATCCACAACATATGTTGTCAAGGATAAATAAGAAAAATAATATTTGCATACCCTTTCTCATCTGGAACTATGTTCATAATAAATTGATTTCCTTGAAAACAAGCAGTTTCATTGATTTTATCCTAATGTCTCTAATGTGAACTAAGTACAAGGAATAGATTTTCACAGCAGATTATGTGTTAACCTTTAGCCTGCTGAATTGAAATTGCAGACAATGGCATTTTAAAACCTTTTTTCTTGCTTTTTTATGGATTTTTTGTTTTTAAAATATTGCTCGTTTACTGTTTGCCAATTTCCCCAAGAGAGCATTTAAGTTAAAACTGTAGCTTTTAGGTCTATTTCTGAATATCTTTCACACATAGTATCATCTTTCTTGGCATACTCTTCCCTTTATATAAACTTAAACAGTGTGGTACCATTTTATGACCATTTTTAGCTTGCCTCGTTGAAAGTACAGGTAGAGCTATAGCAGTCACCATGGTGTTGGCATTGGCATAGACATAAAAGTTTTTGGTTAAAGTTCTTAAAAGGCTACCCCTGAATTGAAATGTCTCATACTTGCCCTGATGTTAAA
Source organism: Anodontia alba (assembly GCA_964016985.1). Lineage (NCBI taxonomy): Eukaryota > Metazoa > Mollusca > Bivalvia > Lucinida > Lucinidae > Anodontia > Anodontia alba. The sequence continues at coordinate 93,596,927 of OZ024827.1, forward strand.
GTACTGGGCCCAGTTGTTCAAAGCTAACGATGTCGTTAGTTAACGATTCGTTAAAATTTAAATTGAGTGATACGCGAATATGCTGAAATTTTTTGCTGAAAAAATGTGAGTAGCTTTTGCAGTGCAAAAGCTACTCACATTTTATCAGCAAAAAATTTCAGAATATTGTATACTGAATCCGCTAAAACAGTTAACGTAATGACCCTTAACGAGCTCGTTAAGCTAACGACGCTTTGAACAACCGGGCCCTGGTCTGAAATTTTTATCCTGGACCATCCAACCCACATTAGTGACTTTTAGGTCAAGGTCATGAGTGACCTTGAGGTCAAGGTCACAGACTTAGAAATAAGTATGTTTAAGTTTTTGGTTAAAATTTTAGAGGCTAAGTGCAATTCAGGTAAGCTATGCTGTCCTGTGACAGCTCTTATTTAGCTCACCAGAGCCAGAGGCTCAGTGGCAGCTTCAAGAATAGACAGTGTTTCATTGTCTATGTCATCAACTTTTTCTAAGGACAGCTTCTCTGAAACCACTGGACCGATTGAAACCAAATTACATGTGGATCCTCCATGGGGTAGGAAACATGTTTATTTGTAAGGTCTGGATCACATGACCAAGATGGCCACCACACTCGTATATGAAAATCTTCTCCAGAACCAAATGGCCGATGGCCTGGAAACTTGGTATGCAGTATGGATGGCTCGGGGCCCTATCAGTTTTGTTTAGTGAACCCTTTATCGACCTTGACCTATCTTATGGCAAGGTCAGATTTGATCACTTATGTATTGGAAAAAGGTGAAACAATGTATTTTTCTGATTCTTTTGTAGCATGTGACATCAAAGTTGATTTATGCAATTAAATGAACTTTTATAAATACCAACAGTCAGGTAATTTACTGATCTTTCCATTCCATTCCATATTTTATTTCCTAAGTATGTGAGATTTTACAACTGGGCTGATTAACACCAAATTGCATATAGCCCCTCATTGGGGTTTGGAAATCAAAGTTTGTCAATGGGATCCATGTCACATGACCAACATGGCTGCCATGCCAATATAGGTAAAAAGGATTTGAAATTTTTAATCTCAGGATCTTAAAGGCTGATGGCCTTGACATTTGGAATGCAGCATTGGGGATACTGGCTCTACCTAGCATTTTTTCAAATGCTGACCCTTAGTTGCTTTTGGCCTATTTTACAGCAAGGTCAGTTTAGGTCTCAAATATTTTTTATGGCAAAAAAGATAGAAACAGTGGATATTTTCACAGCTGGGGAGCTTATATGATAAGTCAATGGTCCATTGTTGGTGTCAGCATTTGACCTCTGGTGATCGTAATGGCCCATGGGTCTCTTGTCTTTCATCCACCTCTGTCTCTTCATGTCCTTTCATCTACTAGCTCTTCTGTCCCCTTTTCCTGTTTACTGGGAGATGATACAAAATGAATCACAACTGTTGATAGGGAGATGACACAAAATGAATCACAAGGATTGATAAGGAGATGACACAAAATGATCCACAAAGGTTGATAGAGAGATGACACAAAATGAACCACAAGGGTTGATAGGAAGATGACACAAAATGAACCACAAGGATTGATATGGAGATGACACAAAAAGAACCAAATGAACTACAAGGGTTGATAGGGGTTGACACAAAATCAACCACAAGGATTGATAGGGAGATGACACTAAATGAACCACAATGTTGACATAAAATGAACCACAAGGGTTGATAGGGAGATGATACAAAGTGAACCACAAAGGTTGATAGGGAGATGACACAACATAAACCACAAGGGTTGATATGTAATTAGATAAGAATAAAAGGAGTGGATACATTTTGTATATTTTCTGCCCAGTTTTATAAGGGATATAATTTTTTGTGATATACTCATAGCTCCAGATAAGAGGGGGCAATTTTTATTTCTCCACAAAACCATATATTGTGAGTACTCATTAGAAGTGTGCCTGGGGCACTTCTAATGAGTAACCACAACAAATGTTTTTTGTGGAGAAATAAAAAAATACTCTACTTTTTGGTTGAAAAGATCACCTGATCTGGAGCTGTGCACATTGTTCGCTTTCCTGCACACCATGCCACATCTGAAAGGAATCTGTTCTATAATAAAATAATTTGTATTTATGGGGAGCAAATTCTTTCCTTTTAGAGCTGACCCCTTTCCAGAAAGGTTACATCCCCTGAAAGTATCCATATCAATAAACTTAAAGGACCAAGGGCAGAATAATGTTTGACCCCATGATTTTTTTTTTTTTTTTATTTTTATCTCAAAAGTATGACTGTTTTTCTTGAACTTTACAAAGGCATATTATGGTTACTCATTAGAAACACTTCAGCAGTTCTAATTGGTACCACAACATGCTTTCATGGAGAAAGAAATCTGTTTTTGTCACAACTGCTTTAGAAAGCTGGAACGACAGGGATCACTTCCCACCAGCAGCATTGGTGTTTTTTTTGTTGTCGTCAACAATTAATGCCTTTAGCTCCATTTCTTAAACACCAAGTCACTAGGCTAATGAAAACTAATATCCACCATGATGCACCCTGCCTGTAAATGCCATTGACCATTATTGACCATGACCTACTTTTCATGCTTGGCTGAACACTGTTTAGTCTGTGCATTTAGCTCCATTTCTTGAACACAGCCAGCAGTCACGACATAGCAATTTAGTAAACTTCTTGTTTCCCCTAGATAATCCTTTTGTTTCTCACCCTTTATAAGAGAAGTTGAAATCAATGTTGGAATATTGATGATTACTTAATGCTTAGCACTCTAAATTTTCAGTAGTTGACATTTGAAATATTTTTATTACTTTTCCCAGGAAACAGGATCTGTCATTCCAATGGAGGCAATATGCATGAAATGTCTGATCCTGTTTTCTGGAAAAAAATAAGAAAAGTATCATCAATGTGACATCTGCTGAATCTTCCCAGAGTGTGCAACTGTTAAAAAAGAATGAGAAAAAAAAAATGAGACGATGGTTATATACTAATTGATATTTGATTGATTTCTTTGAAATGCTAAGGGATATTGATACACTTTTAAGGGAATCAACTCTGTCAGAATTGTTTTTGCTTCCTTTTGAAAAGGGGTCTACTTAAAAAGAAAGAATTTGCTCCCAAGGGGAGCAAATTCTTTCCTTTTAAGGTAGACCCCTTTTCTTGGGGGGATTTATGTACATAAAGCCAACAGGAAGTCACAAAAGCTGTCTTCCTTGTCAGAAATGGCTGAAATTCTACCAAGTGTAACATTTCACTACAACACTTAGTGGTCCATCGGCAAATTCAGCAGACAATTTGCATGAAATGTCAAAGGCTATTTTCTGGGAAAAAAAATGAGAAAAATATTTCTGCTGAAATTTTTACCCAGCATGCCCAGTTAATAGAATGAGACTTGCATGAAGAAAAGTAGTAACATCTGTTGAGAGCATTTTTTGAGGAAAAATATCTAATATACAATTTTGATGAAATAATATCTGATATACATGTACAATTTTGATGAAATAAAATCTGATATACAAAATTTGAAGAAATAATATCTGATATACATGTACAATTTTGATGAAATAATTAACCCTTGTCAGGCAGAATAAATTAAGATGTCACATTCACTTCAAACTGTCAGCCAAGCCAATCAGATTACTTATTCCAAGATGTTGATACAAATTCACATACTGAATGACAAATAGTGCAGAGTCCAGATCAGCTGGCTTTTATACTGTTTGCAAAGGCAGGGCATATTTGGGTTCAGCAGGAATAGGGTTAAGAAAATTTTTTCTCTGTGAATTATTGCGAAAAACGCATGGTGTTAGAAGGCACATCGCGCAGTATTAATTCATGACGGCAAAGCCGGAATTAATTAATATTTGCATCTGCCCAACAATACCATGCGCGACTAAGTTAGTCGCGATAATTCACAGAAGAGAAAAATTATTTTGATTCTAACATGATACAGAAAGGAAAATCAACATTATTGCAATGTGTGACATTATTTTCTCTCTTTCTTTTTTTTTTATTATTTCAGACTGAGAGTTGCTTGTTCTAGCCTTTAGCATGCTGGATTTAAATACTAATAAAAAAAAAATAGGAGGGTTCTGATTTTGGCCAGAAAATATGCTTAACCAATTTTGAATTACAATTACTGTACATAAATTATCTGATGTCTCATATATATATGTCGTTGTCCAAACAGGAATTTTTGGGGTGGTCGGATGGTGCGAAGGTGTCGTGTATCTTACGTCACCGGGGCGTCCAACTGATATTGGCTTACAGTTGGGCAAGGCCTGCTATCCTTGTAGCAGGTAAGGGTAGAGGGGATGTTTTTATTTCTTCTGTTTCTTCGCTTTCATTCCTGTTCCTTTCTTCCCTGTCCCTCTCTTTAATCTCTTCTACTATCTCTTCTATCACTTTTCTCCCTTTCTCTGGGAGACGACACAAAATGACCCACAAGGGTTGACGTGTCATTAAACCCCAACACAATCAAAAAACCAAACAGGAATTTAGCCAGATCAGGAATCTCGCTAGGCAAAATAGGAATTCTTATTCCTATTTGACCTAGCCAGATCCGGAATTGGTCTAGCCAAATAGAAATTCTTTATCTGGACTAAACCAAGTGTATAGCCAGATCCAGAATCTGGCAGAGCTAAATAAGAATTTAACAACATTCGGAATCTGGCTGGGCCATATAAGAATTCCTATTTAACCTAGCCAGATTCCGGAGACTGGCTAAATTCCTGTTTGGACAACGACATATATATAGTAAAAAGTCTAAAGATGAAAGAGCACACTTTTCTATTTTCCATTTTATTTTGTTAACTCCTTTCAAAGATCTTTAGGCAGATCTATTAACAGTCTGTTATATATGTGTGTGTGTGTGTGTGTGTGTGTGTGTGTGTGTGTGTGTGTGTGTGTGTGTGTGTGTGTGTGTTTACTTTCAGTAGGATGATGGTAAAATTGCTATGAAGTTGTAGGCTAAAGCTGACTTCATTAGACAATAAATGAGTAATATCTTTCATTTCTATACCATATCTAACCTAAATATTTGGACAGCATAACCCCACAAGTCCATTTTACAATATTTGCCCTAAGTATTGGGATACCTTAACTCCTTATCATACTTGCCCAAACATTTGAAACTACCTGTTGATGTGTCTAAAACAGTGCTGGATGAGTGGCAAACAGTGTAGACCCTGATCAGATGGCACAGTCTGTGCCATCTGGTCTGGGTCTACACTGTTTGCTCAGGCCTGTCTGTCCCAATATTTAGGTTATTATGGTACTACCTATTGATGTATGGAAAAAAAAATAATGCTGGATGTGTGGTATACACTTGATCAGATGCTGGTTTTGCTCTGAGTGTATATTGTTTGCTCTGTCTGTCGAAATACTTAGGTTATATATGGTAGTTTTTCTGGAAAATTGTAAATGACATTTCCCGCACAAAATTTCTCAGATGGAGACATTTTACATGAAATGTCAGGCCTTATTTTCTGAAAAAAAAAAAAAAAAAATGTCAAACAGAACACAACCAAAATGAAATATATAAGGTGAAGATATGCTAATTTTAATCTCAGTTTCACCAATTTTAATGACAACCACCTTAAATAGATATATATCATAAAGACTAGTTTTAAAATAGTACAGTCATCTAAAACAAAGAAGTAATAAAAGAACAGGTTATTGTGTTTATTTAAATATTCTGAACCAAAACTGTATGCCTCACAATGTCTTAAAGTGGTTGTCATGAGTTTTGTAGAATTTTCTAGAATGCAAGCTTATGTGGCTTCATTATTTTTCAAGTTTTCATCAAATTTCCTTTCTGCTGTATGTACCTTAAATATTTGGAGAGACATTCCTGAGCAAACAATGTAAACCCAGATCAGATGCCGCAGTGCGGCATCTGATCTGGGTCTACATTGTTTGCCACTGATCCATCAGTGTTTGGGCAGCAGCTGGTAGTAAAAATGGACTTTAATGATTCAAAGTGTAGACTTAGTATGGTAAGGAGTTACAGTATCAGAATACTTAAGGTAAATACGGTACCCTATAAATATTGGAATATACTTGTCTGTCTGAGTAAAGAGCATGGAACCAGCAATCTGCTCTTACCTTGACCTTGGCCTTGTAAAATTGCTTAGGTATGTCTGTCCAAGTTTTGATCAAAATATAACCTTGTCCAGTGACCTGAGCCTTCTGGTTCCCAGTTCTTTTATGTCAAATAGAAAATTGAAACCAGAAGTCACAGGTCAGTGGACAAGGTTACGTTTATACCTATATTTAAGTTGAAACAATACGCTTTCAGGAGGGGAGGTAACTGTTGTCAAATTGTTTTGCCTCCCTTCTAATGATTATGTAACCCACAACATGTTTTCATGGGGGAAATAAGAAAAATACTTTCCCCATCCCCCCCCCCCCCCCACTCCCTGCTCGCTCTTTCTTACCTGGTGCTATGGGTACTGTCTATATTTACTCTTAACCCAGGTCCTGTCCTGCCTTTACAAACAGTGTAGATCCAGATTAGTTGGCTTCTGAAGAAGCTAACTGATCTGGATCTGCACTCTTTGTTGATACAATGTCATTAAGTATGTGAATTTGTATCAATAAACGGAATCAGTCTGATTGGCTGAAAATTAGAAATGGGCATGGCATCTTAATTTATTCAGCATGGCAAGGGTTAAATTTTGGACAGACATGCCTTAGCGTCCAGTGTACATCCAGATCAAACTGTTCCTGAAGAAGCAGTATGATGAACATAGGCACTGTTTACTGTTGAGCATGCATCATCAAACCCTTGCCATGCTGAATAAATTAAGATGTCACACCCACTTCTAATTTTCAGCATGTCAGATTACTTGATCCAGGTTGTTGATACAAATTCACACTTGATGACAAACAATGCAGATCCAAATCAGTTGGCTTCTTCAGATCTGGATCTGCACTGTTTGCAAAGGCAGGACATATGCAAGGTCAGCAGGATAAGGGTTAAATGGACGTGATATTCTTTTCTTTAATAGTAGCCCCCAGTTTTAAGAGGTAGCATTTTCTTTTCTTTAAGAGTAGCCCCCAGTTTTAAAAAATTCAAGTACTAAGGAGGCAATGTCCCATGTGCAGAAGTATTATCCTTTTTGTCATATAGCAGCAAAATCTTTCAGGTTATCCATTCACCTTAAAGTTATGGATAAGCAATGCAATTAAGGAGTGTATCTTGACTATCCACAATGTGTTCAGTGGAGATTCTGAACAGACTGCGCAAATGCTGATCTGAATCTTCATAGGGCGCACATGTCCAAAGGTATTTTTCTGATGTTACGCCTCATATACATATATTATGTAGGCAACAAGCACAAATGTGCAGACTCGTGGATGCTTTACTATGAGGTATTACGGCATCTCTGTGCTAGTAAACTGTAATGGCTCTGATCAAAGATGTAAAGCCTGGTCTAGGCAGCTACTCAGGCTTACCTGGGCATTCTCTGTTGCGCTTCCCTTTTTTGTGATGCAGCTTTTATTACAGTGAAACGCAGTTTACAATGTGAATGGATATGATTCCAAGAAAGAGCACTCTAGATAAACCAAGCTGCCTCCTTTGTCAAAGGGAGCTCACTCCAGCAGAAAACAATTTGCTCCTCTGGTTTATGAATCTTTTCTTGAAGAGGCCTACTCTTAAAGGGTCCTACTTTCTTGTCAAAGTGGGGAGCAAATTCTTTCCTTTAAGACTAGTCCCCTTTGATAAGGGAGATAAAACCTTTCAAGTCAGAGTGATCTCCCTTGGAGATTTATATATCCACCTTAAAATTAGAAGTCTTCTGAGAAGAAGTGCAGTAGTTATTGTTTATATTTGTATATTGTGTTGTGTTGAAGGGTTAAACCACGCGGTTTGCCAGATATTACTACACTGGAAACACCGGCAAGTGCTGAAGATGACCACTATGGCGGGTAATATATAATTACCTCCCTTGGCTATACCAACTGCTTGGAATGCTTAGTTGCTTAAATTCCCTTCTTGTTTCTGTGTTATGATAAATTCTTCTTTCCGCAGTTTTGCTTTGTATGTTACAGCTTGTTTTCTTATTTTACACCTTATGTTGGGAAATGTAATTCTTTCAGAATTATAGTGGATGGGCCTGACTCTGTTTCTAGAAACTCTGAACCAAGGTATTTTAAAAATGCCGATGCATGGATGAATTATTTTGTACCAGATATTGTAGCTCCAGATAAGATAGGGTAGCCACATAATATTTTCCTTATTTCTCCACAAAAACATATGTTGTGGGTACTGATTAACACCTCTGTACATATATTGTGGGTACTCATTAGAAGTGCCTCACCAAGGCACTTCAAATGAGTACCCACAACATGTTTTTGTGGAGAAATAAGAAAAAAATTATGCTTCTAATGACTACCCACAACGTATGTTTTTGTGGAGAAATAAGAAAACTATGCTACTAATGACTACCCACAACATGTTTTTGTGGAGAAATAAAAAAAAAATGCTTCTAATGACTACCCACAACATATGTTTTTGTGGAGAAATAAGAAAACTATGCTACTAATGACTACCCACAACATGTTTTTGTGAAGAAATAAGAAAAATATGCTTCTAATGACTACCCACAACATATGTTTTTGTGGAGAAATAAGAAAACTATGCTACTAATGACTATCCACAACATGTTTTTGTGGAGAAATAAGAAAACCATGCTTCTAATGGCTACCCACAACATGTTTTTGTGGAGAAATAAGAAAACCATGCTTCTAATGGCTACCCACAACATGTTTTTGTGGAGAAATAAGAAAACCATGCTTCTAATGGCTACCCACAACATATGTTTTTGTGAAATAAGAAAAATATGCTTCTAATGACTACCCACAACATATGTTTTTGTGGAGAAATAAGAAAACCATGCTTCTAATGGCTACCCACAACATATGTTTTTGTGAAATAAGAAAAATATGCTTCTAATGACTACCCACAACATGTTTTTGTCGAGAAATAAGAAAAATATGCTTCTAATGACTACCCATAACATATGTTTTTGTGGAGAAATAAGAAAAATTTCGATACTTTTTCATTGAAGTGCTGTATCTGGAGCTAAAAGATGTTTTCCCGGTTATTTTGAGAATGTGCTGTTGTTTTGAGAAGTACTGAGATGTGTGTGTGGTGTTCAATAGTTTTTTTATATGCCTGTTTGAAAAATCGGACATATTATGTTATGGAGTCTGGTGTCTGTAAACTTTTCATTTCAGGCTAACTCCTGCCGTTTACATCCAGTCAAGCTGAAACTTGATTTATAAATAGACCATGATGTTGAGTAGAGCATATTATTTCGAGATTGCAAAATCTAAGCCAAAACAAAAAAAAATTGAATAAAGTGTTTTTAAATTTAGGATTTTCCCTTGAACAAGATACACTTGGTAGTTTCCCACATTTTTATACTCCGCCACACGATATTGGTGGGATTTTATGGTTTCATGTTGGTCACCAGTGTGTCCATCCATGGTACATCCATCGTTCGTCTGTATATTTGTTTCAGGATGATAACATTAGTAAGTATCAATGGATTTTCACCAAACTTGATATTGAGGAGTTCTGGTTTGATATTGCTAATGAGCAAATTCCATCAATTTTTGACAAAATTACCTGCCTGCCACATATCTGTATTTTAGTTTCTGGACAATAATGAGTAAATATCGATGGATTTTCACTTAACTTGGTATGTGCATTAATATTGAGGAGGTCTGGTTTGGGATTGCTAATAGGCAAACTCTTGTCAGTTTTTGACAAGAGTTATCTGGCCTCCACACAATAGTGGTGGGGTATTATCGTTTCAAGTTTTTATTTCTCAAGGGAGATAAATTATGACTTCCTGTTTTTGCTTTCCTGTATCTCAAGCTGCTTCTGAAAAGTAGTATTCACTGAAAGGAAAGAATTTGCTTTTCAGAAACTTTAGGATAAATACAGTAAAGAGTTTATCAGCCACCTGAGTCTCCAGAATGGTTCTTGCCAATGGGAAAGCTAAATTAGATATCTGAAGTTTATTACATCATTCAGCATGTCCCCTGTCAGATCTGTAGCCAATAAGTTGTCAGCATAAAGTGCTTATCACTTACATAATAAAAGTTAACCCTTAACCTTAGTCATGCTGAACCGGGATATGTCCTGCCTTTGCAAACAGTGTAGATCCAGATCAGTTGGCTTCTGAAGAAGCCAACTGATCTGGACCTGCACTGTTTGCCTTTAAGTGTGTGAATTTATATCAACAATCTGGATCAAGTAATCTGATTGGCTGAAAATTAGAAATGGGCGTGGCATCAATTTATTCAGCAGGACAAGAGTTAAAACACCAGTCACATCTGCAGCAGACAACATTTTTATTTGTTTATTTATTTTTTTTTTTTCTTAGAAAATGTCAACATTTCATTTGAATTGTCTGCTTAGCAGGTGATTCATATGAAATGTCAACTTATTTTCTTTCATGTGAATCTTGTGTTTAGCAAATGATTCACATGAAATGTCAAGACATTGTCTATGAGAAATAAAAAGAGAAGAAAATTATTTAGAATGTCGTCTGCTACAAATTTTGTTTGCCTCTTAAATATGAGCTAAATTGCCAGTTCTTAAAAGAAATATTAGTCTCCCATCTTACTGGAGGCTAGTCTTAAAGGAAAGTGTTTGCTCCCAGAGGGAGCATATTATTCTTTTCTTTAATAGTAGCCCCCAGTTTTAAGAGGTAGCATTTCTTTTCTTTAAGAGTAGCCCCCAGTTTTAAAAAATTCAAGTGCATCATATGATATTAGTACAGTATCATACGTACAATGGTTACTTGTAGGATACCTTGTACACATAATTATGTACACCTTTCTTGTAACCATGCTCTTCTTACTGTTATACCACCATGAATTCATTAGGAACAGTAGGCATTCATTACACTAAACACTTAGCATGATGGGTAAAATTTATTTTGAAATCTTCAGTCAAAATATCTTCAGAAAAAAATATAAAATAAAACATCAATCCTTCTAAGGTCTTAATTTATGGGTTTTAACTCCAAATCCCTGAAATATTAGTAATTTATTTTTTTGCAGATAATGAAATTACAAAGGGCCAAACTTGTACAGTTGCCTATGATAACTTAAGCTGGAGCAGTCACCTACACATCAGGGCCCAGTTATTCAAAACTTAATAAAGTTATTAGTTAAGGTGATGTTAAAATTCCATTGCAAAAGGTACTCACAGTTTTGCAGCAAAAAGATCAATGTATTTGAAAATACCTTAGCTACAACAGTTATTGAGGTTGTCAGTTATAAGTTTGTTAAGCTAACAATGCTTTGAACAACTGGGCCTTGGGTGCTAAGTAAATGTTTGACCATCAGTTGTTTCACGAGACTAAAGAATTCCATATTGACCTTACCAGAGATATTCTAAAATATTTTTTTCTGTAAAAATAAAGTCTTGACATTTTATGTGAATTGTCTGTTGTGCAGACAATTCACATGCAATATGAAGCCTTATTTTTGTGAAACAATAAAGAATATTTAAGTATATACCATAAGTACTTAGACAGACAGGCCTGAGCAAACTGAAGACCCAGATGAGTATCCACAACACATGAACCACCCGGAAAGCAATTCTGATGAGTAACCATAACACAATGACCAAAGCAGTTCTGATCAGTACCCACAACATGATGACCAAAGCAATTCTGATGAGTACCCATATTAACCAAGTTTCATGGAGATACCTATTTCTTCATAAAAAAAACAAACATATTGAGGCAATTCTATTAGGTACCCAAAACATATGCTTAGTGATGCATTCTGGGCCCAGTTGTTAAAGCTGACGACGTTGTTAGTTAATGATTCCTTAAAATTTACATCGAGCGATATGCAAATATTCTGAAATTTTTTGCTGAAAAAATGTGAGTAGCTTTTGCAGTGCAAAAGCTACTCACATTTTTTCAGCAAAACATTTCAGAAAATTGTATATTGAATCCGCGAAAACAGTTAACGAATTGACCCTTAACGAACTCGTTAAGCTAACGACGCTTTGAACAACTGGGCCCTGACATATATCCTCAGTGTATGGTTTAGCAGAAAAAAAAGGAAACTATCAGTATGGTAAATGTCATAAAATTTCGTACACCGTGCCTGACGAAATGGCGTATGCAAACAGTGGAAACCCAGATCAGACTGCTCCTGAATACTGTTTGCCATTCCACTAATTATTTTACGAAAAAAAAAAACTGCATAAAAACCAAAATTTAGGCCCAAAAAGTATCAAATAAACATTTGAATTTTTAGGACATTGACCATACTGTTTCGTGGCAAATTAAGAAAAATATCAATAGTTTTTGTTGAAGAAAACCTTATCAAGAGCAACAATCAGTTTTTGCTGAGCAGATCTTAAACATGTCGTCCTTTCCATATGTATGTTTGTAGCATGTTTATTTACGCTTAAAGTGTCAAGCAAAATTGAAGCAGACGGCAGTCTTTTTTTTTTTTTTTTTTTTTAAGTCATTGTTCAGAGAAAATAAGGCCTGACATTTCATGTGAATTGTCTGCTAGGCAGACAATTCACATGAAATGCCTAGCACTATTTTCTCTGAAAAGATTTAAAAAATGCATATTTCAAAATGTCATCTGCTGCAGTTGTGATCAGTGCTTTCAGGGTTAATTGCTTATATTATTGTTTGTTTTCTGTGTATGCCAGTCATGTGCTTGCTTCATTGGCCAGAATTTAGTCTTTTTTTTTGTTTGGTATCCTTTAGTTTCAGGTTGTCTATTTAACTGTTACATGATGGGGTTAAGGAGAGAGACAGAGTAAGGAGAGAGGGTGAGAGAGAGTTTTGTAGGGCTGTTTATTAATTTTACAGCATACAAGGCCAGAAATGCAGAAGCGATTTAAGAGGACAATAGCTTGAGGAGGGTTTCAGTCTTATTATCAAACAGACCTTATATTAATAAATTCGAATGAACTAAAAAAAAGCAGCTGATTCACACTTTGTCTTCGTAAAATATACAAGTATCATGGAAATTACAAAAAAACAAAATATTCCAAGTGAATCACACATTGTCTTCATAAAATGAACTAGTATCATGAAAATTAAAAAAAAAAAAAAAAAAAAAAAAAAGTATAAAAAAAGTATTCCAACTGAACGACACTTTGTCTTCATAAAGTATACCAGTATCATGGAAATTACAAAAAACAAAAATATTCCTACTGAATCACACTTTGTCTTCATAAAATACTAGTATCATGAAAAGTACAAATAACAAACCGAGGGTTGAGCGCAAGACTATAGTAACTCAAACATATTTTTGAAACCCTTGTTTAGGGGCAACTTGGACCCCTTTGTAAACAATGCAAATTTAGGTGCCATTGCTCATACGAGCAATGGCACCTAAATTTTCATTGTTTACAGAAAGAAATGTTGTAATCTTCATAACGCCTTCATGATGAAGAGATTAGGTTTGGGGAAAAACAACCATCTGACTTACGCCAGTCTTGCGCTCAACCCTTGATTAACATATTTCTACTGAATATACCAGTATCATGAAAATTAAAAAAAAAAAAAAAAAAAAAAAAAAATGTTTTCCAACTGAATCACACTTTGTTTTCATAAAATATACAAGGATCATGAAAATTACAAAATGGAAAGATTTTCAAAGAAACATAGTTCCATTATTGCTCTAAAAACTAGGAGGACACTGATTTTCTTTATAAAAGCATATGTTATGGGTACTCATTTGAATTGCCTCGACTTGTCCTACAATATATGCTTTTATAAAGAAGTAGATAAAAGAACAGGAGCTCTAAACTGAAGACTAGGAAATTGCTTGACTGTGCACTTATACGGGCATGTGTGTTAATTAGGTAAAATACGGTTCTTACCACACTTCTCTTAAAATTTGAAAGAGTTCATTCTGTTACCTGTCGATATTTAATATACAGTAATCAACCTAATTACCGCACATGCTCCTATAAGTGCATAGTCAAGCAATTTAGTAGTCTGTACATTACAGCCAGTGTACTTTTATCTACTTTTTTTATAAAAACATAGGTTGTTGGTACTCATTTGAATTGCCTCGACTTGTCAAGGCACTGAGTACCAACAATTAACATATGCTTTTATGAAGAAAATCAGAAAACTATTGTGTAAGTATCATTAAATACGCCCCTCATGAAGTTCTCTGCTGATCTTTCTTTAAGTGTATCCATATTAGCAGGCTATTTTACTACAAGTTTTTCTAGTAATTTTGAAAAACTTAAGCGCACAGTGCGGTAATTAAAGCGAATACGGTATGTGTTTAATATACAGTCAAACCTGTCCTAAAGGCATCCTGTATTAAGCAATCATCTGCCTTTAAAGGCCACTATTCCAGATTGCATTAAAGGCAAAGAAGTGGAAATCTACCTGTATTATGCAAGCACCTGTCTTAAGCAGCTAGTTTTTGGCTTTCCCATAGGTGCTTGCTTAACACAGGTTTGTATTGCTGGATGAATGGCAAACAGTATAGACCCTGATCAGATGCCATCATTTGCGACATCCTATCTGGGTCTACATTGATTGCACAGGCCTGTCTGTCCCAATATTTAGATATGATGGTACCTATTTGCATTTATGTTAGTTCTGTTTGTTTGAGTTAAGGATTTTATGGCCCAGTCAACCCATTAGGGTCATATCAAGTGCGGTAGTTAACATATTCACACTGTTCCTGGGCAGGCTTAATCCTCTAAGTGGTTAACCAGTACTTGTGCACATACTTTTGCCAGTAACTGACAACTGTCCTTGAATCAGCGGAAGGGGGTGAGTGGCCATAGAAATGATTTCATGATCAATCTCCATGAAAGTTACGTTACCAAGCTGAATTTTGATCTTGCTACCCCTGGATCTGCGAGCAGATGGGCTACCAACTGTACTATGGAGCCCGACTACACATTTATGTTAGCTTTTACATAGTACTGAGACAATTTGTACAAAATGTGAACCCCTGTTTTCTAGAAAAAATATTCAAAATGTCACCAGCTAAATTTTTTACCCAACCTGCAAAGTGTGAAATGAAAAACAAAGCATCCTTTAAAGGAAAAAGGAAAACTTTGCAGTTACATAAACTCACTCGGTTAACCCTTCATGCTAGCAATCTGGGTAAAATTTTCAGCAGTTGACATTTTGAAATATTTTTTTTTTTTTTTTACCAGAAAACAGGATTTGACATTTCATGCAAATTGTCTACATTGGAGTGTCTACAATGGAGACAATTGCATGTAATGTTAAATTCTGTTTTCTGTGGGAAAACAATAAAAATATCACAAATTGTAGTCTGATGAATTAACCTAGAGAGTGGTAGAGGTTAAAGTGCCAAACACAACTGCAGCAGATTGACATTTTGAGTTTGTTTTTTGGTTTGTTTGTTTTTTTGTTGTTTTTTTTTTTTTTTTTTTTGTTTTTTTAAAAATAAGTGGACATTTTCATGTGAATCGTCTGCCAAGCAGACTTATCTTCCATATGAGCAAATTCTTTCCTTTTAGAGTAGACACATTTTATCAGAAAGGGCTTGTGCAAAAACGTAAGCAGGAAGTCACAAAAATTGTCTCCCTTATAAAAATGGCAGCAAGATTTTTCAAGTGTATCTCTTTCCTTTAACCCTTAAAGTGTCAAGCAAAATTTGTAACAAATAACATTCAATTTTTTTTTTTTTTTTTTTTTCAGAGAAAAACAGGTCTTGACATTTCATGTGAATTGTCTGCCAAGCAGACAATTCACATGACATGTCAAGACTTGTTTTCTCTGAAAAATTCAAAAAAAAAAATATAAAAAAAGTTGTTTGCTACAGTTGTGATTGGAGCTTTAAGGGTTAAGATAATAACAGTATATTGTACTCCACTTTCTGTCAAAGCCAGACAGATGACATAGTTAAGGTGAATGGACACGTGATAAAACCATTTTTACAAGGAAGACAACTTTTGTGAATCCTGTTTGCCTCTCTCCACACCAAGACCCTTCGGAAAAAGGTGTCTACTCTAAAAGGAAAGAATTTACTCCCCCTTCTGAAAAAGAAAGAATTTGCTCCCCCTTCTGAAGGGGGAGCAAATTCTTTCTTTTTATAGTAGACCCCTTTCAGAAGTTTGACAGTTTCCTCCCTTGAAAGTGTATCCATTCCCCTTAAACCTTTCATCCCTGCAAACAGTGCAGATCCAGATGAAGACAATCAGGATCCTCTCTGTTTGCCATTCTGTTCTCGATTTTTGACTGAAAACTGAAACCCCTATTTGCTACAAAGGATGTGTCCAAACTCAGAGATGGAAGAGTCCATTTCAGAAACTTAGGGGGTGAAAGGGTTGAATTACACAGATGCAAATGCTTTAGGACATTTGAATGTTCCTTTCTTGTATACAGCAAACACACTTTTACCTTAATTCCTTCAATATCATACTTGTCCTAAGATTTTTAACAGGTCAGTATTCCTACCAACTAATATAGCTTAAAATTGCTGGATAAATGACAAACTGTATAGACTCTGATTAGACACCACATCCTGTGGCATCTGATCAGGGTCTACACCGTTTTCTTAAGCCTGTCTGTTCCAGTGCTTAAGGTCATTACGGCACCCTGTTAACTTAAATATTGGGACACTTTAACTCCACATCATATTTGTGTTATAATTTGAGTACTGTATTTACTATATGTATTCGGACAGACAGGCCTGAGCAAACAGTAAAGACCCAGATGAGACGCCGCAGAATGCAGAGTCTCATCTGGGTCTACACTGTTTGCCACTCATCCAGCAATTTTTAGACACAACATCGGGTAGTGAATTGTACTGGTTCAAAGTTTAGAACATATATGGTAAAGAGTTGAGGTGTCCGAATACTTTGGGTAAATACGGTAAGTCCCTTTCAGTAGCTGTTGATGTGTCTAAAACTGCAGAATGAGTGGCAGTGTAGACCCTGATTAGAATATGATGTCTGAGCTGATTCTACATGGTTTGCTCAGGCGTGTCTGTCCCAGTACTTAGGGAATATGCAAATCACTTCTAAAGACTCTTTGTTCTAAAATTTCAATATGAGCCAGTGCATGACAAAACCTACAATAAAACTTGTGCAACCGGCGAGGACAGATCAGCCTGCGCATTTGCACAGTTTGATCAGTCTTTGCTGATCGCATGTGCCTTCTACCAGCCTCCAGGCTATCCAAAGAGAGATAAAATGAGAATTCTTGCCATACTGGGTGGATGTGCAGTTTGATCTGAGTCTTTGCTGGTCACACAAATTTTATTGTAGGTTAAGTCATGCACTGACTCATATTATGCCCATTTGAGGAAGTGCAGGTTTTATGTCTTATAATGCAGGCCAAATGGCAGACAGTGCAAGCCTTGATTAGACTGTTAAGTACCATTCTGGGTCTACACCCAGTGGTCTACATTGTTCTAGCCAAATATTAAGGGAAGTTATCTTAACCCTTAAAAGTGCTAAGAAAGATGACAGATGACATTCTCAATTTTTTTTGTTTTTCAGAGAAAATATAGACTTGGCTTTTCATGTGAATCATAAGACTTGACATTTCATGTGAATCATCTGTCAAGTCTTATTTACTCTGAAAAACAAAAACAAAAAAAAATCAGAATGTCATCTGCAGTTTTGATTGTCGCTTCAAGGGTTAATTAAGGCTGACTTTTTCTGCTGTCAAAAGTTTTCAGACAGCCCTCTAAATTATCTGTAATTGTCTTATGTTATGCCTTCATCAGCCTACAGGACTTAGTGGTATAGATAAAAATATAACCTTGTCTGATGACCCAAGGCTTCTGGTTCCCAGCTGTATACTGTCAAATAGAAAATTGAAACCAGAAGTCACAGGTCACTGGACAAGGTTATATTTTTCATACCTATAGAAATTGATCTTTAACCCTTGTCCTGCTGAACCCGGATATACCCTGCCTTTGGAAACAATGTAGATCCAGATCAGTTGGCTTCTGAAGAAGCCAACTGATCTGGATCTGCACTGTTTGCCATTAAGTATGTGAATTTATATCTACAACTATGATCAAGTAATCTGAATGGCTGAAAATCAGATGTGAGTGTGGCTTCTTAATTTATTCAGCAGGACATTTAGGGTTAAGTTCTTAATGCTCAGGATAAGCTGATTACCATAAATGCATATGTCAACACATTAACCGCTTAACTGTTCTTATCCTTTATTTTGAAAAAGCTGATTTTGACTACAATAATAGCCTTGAGTATTGGGCAGACAGGCCAGAGCAAACAATGTGAACCCAGATCAGATGCTGCAGAATGCAGAGATGTATATGAATGCAGAGAGGAAGTCACTAAAGTTATCTCCCTTGTGAAAATAGCTAAAAAAAAATACCAGTTGTATTGAGTCTCCTTAGTCACATGGAGAAGTTCCCATGATGGGTTTGGGGGTGCAAGTTTCTTAGATATTCTGCCCAACACTTAGTGTGATTACCCATATTTAGTTATTTGCCCTAAAATATTTCCGGGGATACTTTAACCTCTTCCTCTACTTGTCCTAAAATTTGAACAAGTCCATGTTACTGCTTGATACTTCTGGGTAAGTGAAGTAGCAAACAGTGTAGACCAGATCAGATGCTGCATTCTGCAGCATCTGATCTGGTCTGCACTGTTTGTTCACATCTGTCTGTCATAATACATAGAGTACATGCAGTAAGGTATTCAGACATTATATCCATTAAAACATGCATGCTGGACCTTCAAGATATGGAAGGTTCTCAGATGAGTGTCCAGACAATGTAATTTTATCGAGAATGATTTAAAATTTCAATATTTTGAATTACAGAATAATCCCCATACTTACTTAAAGAGATGCAAATGCTTTCAGGGCAGGTTGGACTCTGTCAAAATTGCTTTTTCTGTCCTTCTAAAGAAAGGTTCTACACTAAAAGTAAAGAATTTGAAGGGAGCAAATTCTTTATTTTTAGAGTAGATCCCTTTTGTTTGTTTGAGTTGAGATTTTACAGCCCAGTCAACCTAATGGGGTCATGTCGAGTGCAGCCAGTTTACCTAACCACACTGTTTCTGGGCAGGCTTAGTCCTCAGAATTGTGCACATTTTATCACCAGAAGCTGACAACTGCCCTTCTTGAATCAGTGGAAGGGAGAGAATGACCGTAGAAAATATTTCATGATCAAATCTCCATCAGAAGGGGTATGGTGTCCAGGAAACCATATAGGAAGTCCCAAAAGTTGTCTTCCTTGTACAAAATGACAAGAAAGTTAACTAACCACGCCGGGTCCCGCAACATATTTTTGTGGAAATCAGTCATGAAATATTTTCTTTGGTCATTGTCTCCCTTTGGCTGATTCAAGAAGTGCTGTTGTCAGTTTCTGATTAAAGACTATGCACAAGGAACTGTTTAGCCACTTAGAGGATTAATCCTGGCCAGGAAATGTGTGACTAGGTAAAATGACCAGCTCGACATGACCTTAATAGTGTTGACAGGGCTGTTAAACTAACAAACCAACCAACAAACAAGGAAGCTAACAAATATTTCCAGTCCCCTTAAATATTCAGACAGACATATGCTTTCAAGAGCAGACAGTTTATTAGATCTTTTAGGCTTCACCATTTATGTGTGTCAGGCAGAATATTTAAGACCCATCACTTTGCAGTTGAAAGGACTTGTTCAAATGCTTAGGATAAGTATGATGAGGAACTTAGGTATTTAGGGTAATTATAGTATAGTCGTGTGAGAATGAGCAGAGCAGAGTACATTGGTATTTATTTTTCTTTATTTCCTGTACTTGCAGTGTTGTAAGCAAAGAGGCCGAGAGTAAAGATGATAGCAACAAGACAAAACCAAAGGGACTGGTATTTTCTCTACTTTCACCCCCAGGGACTCATCCATCACCATCCACTTCAGTAGGTAGCAGCCCTACTGGAACTCCAGGGAAGGGCCGTAAATGTAGTCTGATTAAAGAAGAATCTGTAGAAGAAGAAGAGGAGGAGGAAGAAGAAGAGGAAGATATGGAATTTGAAAGCTACTCAGATAGTCTTCGTATGGCCAAGTCGGCTGAGAATCTGGATGAAAATTATTCCAAAAATGCAAGTACTTCACCTACCAAAGAGGTTGACACCGAGGTGACATTATTAAAGCGACCTTTGTTAAGTGTTGCGAGTTCTCCACAGTTGCTTAATCAGATATGTGAAGAAAATGAATCTGAGGAGGAAGATTTTGTTCCTGCAAAGATTAATGCACCACGCTTGTTGACTCAGAGAAATAGTGTAGCATCGCCAGAAATGATACGGAAATATGAGGCAAGGAAAAAACGAAGGGGAGGCTCGAGGGGTACTAGTTGTAGTAGTTCGGATGCTAGTGATACGGATGACACAGAAGGCAGATCTAGAAAGGACAAGCTGAAGCAAAAGTTTGGTCACCGTCGTGATAGTAGTGATCATTCTAGTGATACAGATGGAGGCTCTAATGGACATGGTGGTGGGGGGCTTGGAAGAGGCTTTGGTGGGGGTGGGGGTGGTGGTGATGGACCTAGTAGAGATGGGGATGATAAAGGTGGTGGAGGGAAAAAGGGTGGTGGAGGGGGGAGTCCAAAGAACCATCGTAATGGGCATCATGAAAGGAGCAAACATAATAACCTGAGCTTTAAGCTTGGTGGAGAACTAATTCCTCCAAGATCAGCTAAAGGTGACAAAGTAAACATGAATCTAAGTTCAGCTAGTCTGCGTAGTAAAAGTAGTTTGAAATATGTGATGGAAAAAGATGAAGAAGTTTCTGATAGTGATATAGAAGATAACATTAATGAAGTTGAGTTCATGAACAAGAAGAATACTACTATCAGTACTAGTAACCTTATTGAAGCGAATAACTTTTCTAAGTTGTCTGACAGGGCTCGACTTGAGCTTACATATCCAGTGATACCTACATGTACTCTAGACTGTGATTTTGTGAAGGGGAAGAGACAGAATAAGACAATGTTAAAGATGGATATTAACAGTAACTGTAAAACGGAAGAACAACATTTAACACAAATGAAAATGGAGACTAAATGCTGCTCGGTTGTTTAGGTACAAATTCACTTTTATAAGAATGACAGAATTGCCTGGGAAAGTGGGGCAGGCCATTTC
The DNA here is from genome assembly GCA_964016985.1 of Anodontia alba. NCBI lineage: Eukaryota > Metazoa > Mollusca > Bivalvia > Lucinida > Lucinidae > Anodontia > Anodontia alba. The sequence continues at coordinate 93,618,061 of OZ024827.1, forward strand.
ATTTTACTAGCTCCAGATAAGGCACTTTTTTTGACCAGAAAGTATTGATATTTTTCTTATTTCTACAAAAATATGTTGTGGGTACTCATTAGAAGGAACTCACCGAGATACTTCTGATGAGTACACATTTAATATTTTTATGCGGAGAAATAAGAAAACTTAACCAGACATTACCTTTTATCTGGGGCTATGCATGATTTTCTACCTCACAGTGATTCTAGAATCTGTCCTGTATTTCCTTAAATTTCGGCAAGGCAGGCCTGAGTAAACATTGTCGACCAAGATCAAACATTGCATAATGGGGTGTCTGACCTGGGTCTGCACTGTTTTAGCAGGGTTTTGGTAGTAAAATGGCTTCGTCAAATTTTAGGACAAGTATGGTAAGGAGTTAAGGTGGCCAAATATTTCGGGTTAATGCAGTAACACATAATTTGAGCCATGCCACAGGAATAGGGGTCTTTGGAGCAGAGCACAGATAGCAAAGGCTTGGATAACCCTTTGTATCTGAACTCTCTAATCAGGACCTATGCTGGTCATCAGCCTGAGTTGACAGCAAAGGTTCTGATCAGACTGCTAAGATCACAGGCTACATAGTACCAGATAAGAGTGGGTATCAGGATTTTTTTTTCTTATCTGTCTATAAAAATATATGTTGTGGGTACTCATTAGAAGCACCTCTGTGAGGTGCTTCTAATGAGTACCCACAACATATGTTTTTATGGATAAATAAGAAAAATATCAACAATTTTTGGTTGAAAAAAAAAAACACCTAATCAGGTGCTATGGGCTATTCTTGGCCTTTGGCATCTGTTTATACCCACATCAGCTACAAGACCTCCTTTCTTATAATTTGACTCATTTTGAAGGTACGGTAGAACTATAGTTTCTTTTTCCACCACAGAAAGAATATTCGATCCCAAAGACGGCTGTAGTTTTGGCAGTAATTTAAGATAAATTTATATACTGAAACAATTTGAAGTCTACTAGTTTAAAGTGGCTGGGGTATGGGTTGGGGGGTTGGGGGCGGGGGGGGGGGGGGGGGGCAGGGCAGTATTATTGCTTCAACAAATTATGAAACCTAATGCCTGTCAGAAGGACAGAATTCTTTCCTTTAAGAGTAGCCCCCAGTGAGAAGGGAGACAAATGTTTCCATGTCAGAGTTATTATAACCCTTTTATATGTAGCCATTCCCATATACACTTAGCATGCTGGGTAAAAAATTCAGCAGATCACATCTTGAAATATTTTTTCTTATTTGTCCCAGAAAATACGCATTAACATTTCCTGCAAATTGCCTCACTGCATGAACTGTCAAAGCCTATTTTCTGGGGGGAAAAAATAAGAAATATATCATCAGTTTGCTGTCTGCTGAATTTGCCCATAGAGTGATAAAGGTTAAGTCCACATATTTGGCTGTATTAGAACATTCAGGTTATTCGCTTATTTATTACATTCAGGCAGAAATATTTGAGCATACTGTGTAGACCCAGATATAATGGTTCCTAAATGTGTAGTTTGATCAGATTCTGCACTGTTTATCATTCATACAATACTTTAAAAATTTAACCCTTGTCCTGCTGAATAAATTAAGCTGCCAATCCCACTTCTAATTTTCAGCCAACTAGATTATTTGATCCGGATTGTTGATACAAGTTCACGTACTTAATGTCAAACAGTGCAGATCCAGATCAGTTGGCTTCTTCAGAAGCCAACTGATCTGGATCTACACTGTTTGCAATGGCAGGGTATATCCGGGTTCAGCAGGACAAGGGTTAAATAAAACTTGTATTCTACTGGGTCAAGGCATTTGAACAGTTAGGGTACCTTTATTACAGTATTATCTACAGTATTTAAGGTAGTCTCTGGTGGGCAAAAAAATTCAGCAGATGACATTTTGAAATCTTTTTCCTTTTTTTTCTCCCGCAAAAAAGGTTTTGACATTTCATGAAATGTCAGAGCCTGTTATCTGGGAAAAACAAGTAACACATCATCAATTTGTCCTCTGCTGAATTTACCCATTGAGTGGTAAAGGTTACGGTAGATTGATGGGTTTTCCAAATCTTCTCAGGTTGTTTTCTAGTACTCTCTTTTCAACATCACTTGGAAAGACGTTTTTTGCTTGGTGTTTTATTTTAAATGAAAATATTTCTCTCTAACTGACCATATGTTATCAGAAATCATTTGTCTTTTCTGTTTCTGGGTTTTGTTCTCAAATATTTACCCTAAATTTATAGCCCCAAATTGGTCTGACATATGCAGTTTCTGTAGTAATTGGTGTTTTTTTTTTTTTTTATTATTTCCATCTTAGAAAATATGTTTTACTTTTCTTTGCTGATTTTAAATACTGATGTGTCGCATTGATACTACCATTGTAATTGTAAAACTACCAGAAATTTTGAACAAATGGAACTTGTTGAAAATCTGCCTCCAATTTACCTACCCTACCAGTTTCTGCATGATTTGCAGCCCTTTTTTCTGCGGGGAAAGGTGAAAATATCTGATTTTTTTTTTAAATCAACAAATAGGATAAAAATATTTCATGGGTAGGTAATTACAACAAATGGTTTTGCATTAAATCATGACATAAGTTTGCAAGTTTACTTTTTCTATGTAAAGTGCCTGGCAAAAAAGTCATTTTCTGAAAGTTGCCAAAAGCAGAGTAGTTATGGTTGTTACATAACTGGTAAATTTGTGGAAGCTCATTCTGTCGAAAAGGAGTTTGTGCAAATCTTTAACACATTGCATGCTGGGTAAGAATTTCAGCAGACAACATTTTGAAATATTTTTCTTATTTTACCTAGAAAATAGGATTTGACACTTCATGCAAATTGTCTCCTAAGGAGACAATTTGCATGAAGTCTCAGATCATATTTTCTTCATGCAAACTGTCTCCTAAGGAGACAATTTGTATGAAGTGTCAAATCCTGTTTTCTAGGAAAAATAAGAAAATATCATCAGTTTGTTGGCTGCTGCATTTGCCCATAGCATGGTATACGTTAGGAGATGTGTTTTTCTATCATAAGGCAAGATAAAAATAGTGGTCCGAAGATTTTTTTTTTTTTTTTTTTTTGGCACCAAAACAGCTTATGGTTACTCACTGTAATTTCCACTCTTGAGTGAGCACACAGAAGATATGTTTTGGTACAAAAAAAAAAAAGAATAAAATAATAATAATGATCCTAAGTTATCACCCTGTCAGGAGCTATGCAGTAACCCCTAAAATAATGACACCCTTAATGTGAAGCATGCTGGGTAAAAATTTCAGCAGACAACATTTTGAAATATTTTTCTTATTTTTCCCAAGAATCAGGATTTGACATTTTGTGCAAATTGTTTCCTGAGGAAACAATTTGCATGAAATGTCAAAGCCTATTTTCTTGGAAAAATAAGAAAAATATCAATTTGTTGTCTGCTGAAAGTTTCACCTGGCCAGCAACTTACAATGTATTCTGTTAGAATTTTGAATGGTTCTTTAATGGTAAAGTTTACAACAGCCCGAAATAATATGTCTTTTTTTTTTTTTTTTTTTTATGTCCGTGACCCAGTTGAGAAAATCTTACTTTGAATAGCCATTATTTTCTGTGCTTGTTTTAGGTTTACTCAAATTCTTATTATCATTGACACGGAAAACAGTGTTATTTGTTTAGATAAGATCAAAATATTGAACTTTTTAGTATGTTTTAGTTGATACAAAATCATTGAAAATCAGTTATGGGTGAATTTGGTTTAAAACAGCTTGTTTTCATTCTTTTAGTATTTAGTGTTATTTTGTTTTTAGAAGGTTTTAAATTTTATATAAATTTCTTTTATCTTCTAGAGATAATTCGCTCTCAGAACAGTTGTTAAAACAGAACAGGTATTTTTTTGTTTACAAATAGAAACAAAACCATTTAAGCCATCTTAGTCTGGAGACTCCCAAAAGGGTAATTGTCAAACAGTGTGGACCCAGATCAGATGCCACAAAACATAGCATTTGATGAGGGGCTACACTGTTTGTATTAAATACAGGAATTTCTGTTAACCCTTAAACTGCCAATCACAACAATTGTCGTCTGCTTTGTCATCTGCTTGTGATTTTAAATCATTTTTACAAACAATGTGGACCCAGATCAGACTGCTTCACTAGGAGCAGTCTAATCTGTGTCCACACTGTTTGCCTGTATGCAAAAATAGGTTTAAAAAGTTTTCAAGAATACTCAACAGATGACATGAACACACGACATTTTCAGGTGCCAGTTTTCTTGGCATTTTAAGGGTTAAAACATAGTAATAATGAAAACTAAATAGACTGTTAGAAATACACTGGTCCAAAGGGTTTTGGTAGAAGAGTCCACTTGTGCTGAATGGGTTGAAAATAATTACAGCTTCTTGTTATCCTATTATGCAGGGAAGTGATTGGTTCTATTATCATATTTACCCTAAAATATTAGTGAAGATACCTAGAAAATGCCACAGTCATGAAGCACAGTCCTCCTGAGGCACCAAAACAAGGAGAGATGAGGAACAAATAAGGACAAAACAAATGCCACAGATGCACAAACAAGAAGAACTGAAACAGAGGAACCACCTTGGAATGGTCAGTAGGGGGTGGGGGCATGGGGGTCTTAAACCAGTTTTACTCGCACAAAACCTCACCCTTAATTCTGATGCAGATCTGTTGCAGATTTTGCAGAACTGCGACAGAGGAACCACCTTGGAATGGTCAGTAGGGGGTGGGGCATGGGGGTCTTAAACCAGTTTTACTCGCACAAAACCTCACCCTTAATTCTGATGCAGATCCAGATTACAAATATATGTTAACCCTTGTCCTGCTGAATAAATTAAGATGCCAAGTCCACTTCTAATTTCCAGCCAATCAGATTACTTGATCTGGGTTTTTGATAAAAATTCACATATTTAATGACAAACAGTGCAGATCCAGATCAGTTGGCTTCTTCAGAAGCCAACTGATCTGGATTTACACTGTTTGCAAAGGCAGGGCTTATTCGGGTTCAGCAGGACAAGGCTTGTCCACATAGGGGTTCTCTACCTCATCTCTGATCCTTCACAATAAAACACATATAACCGCTAATACTGTGATGAAACAAAGCAAAGGGCTGAATGGCGATCTGAAGCCAGAACACTAGAAAATCTCAAACATGATCACAGTAAGCCTGAGTATTGGGATAGTCTTGCCTGAGCAAAAGTGTAGATCCAGACCAGTAGAATGCTGCATCTGATCTTAAACTATACTGTTTGCCACCAACTAGCAGTTTTAAAATACATCAATAGTAGTAAAATGGGCTTGTTAAAATTTTTGGACAAGTATGGTAATGAAGTACAGAACATTTAGGGTAAATATTATAAGTATATTTTTCCCTATAAGACACTTTTTATACTCCGCCACACGATAGTTGCGGGGATCAGGTGGCAGGGTATTATGGTTTCACATTGGACGTCCGTCTGTTTCGTCAGTCGTATGTTTGTCCATGCGTACAAACTGATATTTAGGGGCAAAATATTTGGACATTTTGCCGCTTAAGTAGTCATTCATGAGTGCATATAGGATTTATTCCGTAGATTTGACATTTAAGTGGCAAAGATTTGCTCTTACGTGGCTTGCTGCTTAAGAGATTTTGCCACTTATGTAGTCATTATGCGAACGCCTAGCCACCTAAATGTCCGTTCGTGAGAACGGACATCTGTCCATCCGTCCGGATTTCGTTTCCGAATGATAACTTGAGTAAACATCAATGGATTTTCACCAAACTTGGTTTGTGCATTGATATTGTGGAGATCTGGTTTGGGATTGCTAATTGGCAAATTTCATTGAATTTTGACGGAGTTAACTGCCCGGGACATGCCCATATTTTCGTTTCCGGATGATATCTTGAGTAAACATCAATGGATTTTCACCAAACTTGGTATGTGCTTGACACTATGGAGATCTGGTTTGGGATTGCTAATGGGTAAATTTCGTCAAATTTTGAGGGAGTTATCTGCCTGAGACACACCTATATTTTTGTTTCTGGAAGATAACTTGAGTAAATGTCAAGGGATTTTAACCAAACTTGGTACATGCAAAGATATGAAGGAGATGTTTGGGATTGCTAATGGGCAAATTTCGTCAATGATTGACAGAGTTATCTGCCCACTACATGATAATGACGGAGGTATTATAGTTTAACGTTTTTATTAACACAAATATAATATTTTTTTTTTATTTCTTCACAAAATCATACTTTGTGACTTGTGTGTAGGTACTGAATGGAATTTTCTCATTCTAGTGAATATCGGATATTCATTAGACAGTTCTATTGAGTACCCTATCTACAACACACAGTATTTACCTGAGTAATGGGACACCTTAACTCCTTACCATAACTGTCCTGTTATATTACCGTATTTAACCTAATTACCGCACATGCTCCTATAAGCACACACTCAAGCAGTTTAGTAATCAAAAAGATTATAACCAGTGTACTTTTATCTACTTCTTTATAAAAAAAATCATGTTGTGGGTACTCATTTGAATTGCCTGAACAAGTTGAGGCAATTCAAATGAGTACCCACAATATTATAATGCTCCTATAAAGAAAACAGAAAATAATATTGCATAAGCATCATTAAATACACTCCTCATGAAGTCCTCTGTTGATCTTTCTTTAAAGTGTGCCCTTATTAGGTGGTAGGTGGATATTTTACCACAAGTTTTCCCAGTGCTTTTGAAAAACCTAAGTGCACAGTGCAGTAATTAGGTCGAATACGGTACCTGTTCATGTATCTAAAATAGTGCTAGATGACTGGCAGACAATGTAGACCCTGATCAGATGCCACATTCTGCCACATCTGATCTGGGTCTGTTTGCTCAGACCTGTCTGCCCTAATATTTATGGTTATTACGGTATGTTTTCTGTGTGTCTATCTCTCGATACTGAGTCGATCAATTTCTGATCATTACCTCTTGGTGAAATAAGGAAAAATATCAATATCAAATATTCCTTTCCTATGTAGAGCTGTGTGGTGGTTAAAAAGATCTGGTTGGTAAATGATATACTCAGTAGAGTTTCCACCATTTCTACTAGTGGAGACAATTTCTGTCACTTCCAGTTTGCTTAACTGCATAACAAGCCCCTTCTGTAAAGGGCACATTCTAAGGGGCAGTTGCTGACCTCGGTGGTTCAGTCGGAGGCGCATCCAGCTGGTAATTAGGAAGTCTTGGGTCCGGCAACATTCTTTCATGGAGATTGATCATGAAATCTTTTCTTCGATCATTTTCTTCCTTCTGCTTATTCAAAAAGGACAGTTGTCAGTTTTTGGCAAAAGAATCTGTACAAATACTGTTAACCACTTAGGACTAAGGCTGCCCAGGAAAGGTGTGGTCAGGTAAACTGACAGACTTGACATGGCCCTAGTGGGTTGACTGGGCCATAAAACTTCAAATCAATCAGTCAGTCTAAGGGGCAGTCTGAGCTGGGTCTGCACAGTTTGTGTATGCCATTTTTCTAGGACAAATATGGTATCATCCAATCGGCCAAGCTCCAGATTTCTTTTTCTTTTTTTTTTCAAATAAACAAGTATTGACATTTTTCTTACATCACCATGAAAAAGTATGATACTCATAAGAATTGCCTCACCAAGGTGGTTCTAATACAAACCCACAATACATATTTTTGTGGAGAAGAAGGCAAAATAGTCAGTTAGATGTCCATATTCTATAAGCCTATAATAAGACAGCTCTTGATAAGAATGTGTAGCAGGTAAATATTTCTCTTTCTTAACAAAAACATAATAATGTTGTGGGTACTCCGAGGCACTTCTAATAAGTATCCACAACATTTGTTTGTGTGGAGAAATAAAAATAAATATCAATACCTTTTGGTTGAAAAAAGCAACTTATCAACAGCTAAATCTATAAGGCCATTTTGATGGAGAATGGTCCGGTTGTTTCATGTTTTGTTAGGGCTGCTTTTTTTTGGTTGTGCACTTTTATTTTAAACTAGAACTTTTATCTTCTGTTTCTTTGTCAAATTTAGTTTACATCATGTTGAATATTTTGGTTTTATATTGTTTTTGTTTCATACTATTTCTGATTGTATTTTTGTTTTATAAATGTATTTTTGTTTTATGTTTTGTTGTTTTTTTGTTGCTTTTTTTGTTTTTTGTTGTTTTTTTTTTTTGTATTTATACCCTGCCACACAATAGTGGTGGGGTATTATGGAATACCCTCCAGTGTATGTCCGTCCGTTTGTACTTTGTTGCCGGATAACTCCTCCTACAGCTTTCATTGGATCGCTTTGAAACTTACTGGAAGGTTAGACCATGAGGTGGTACAGCGCATATATTTCGAGGTTACAGTATACCAAATTTAGATAGAGTTATTACACTTTTTAATGATTTTTCAGACTTGACTTTTTGGATAACTCCTACAGTTTTCATCTTATTGGGTTGAAACATGGTGGACAGTTAGACTGAGGTGATGCAGAGCATCTTGTTTCGAGATTTAAAGATCGTTCAAGCATGATTTCATTTCCAGTTCACTCCTATAATTTTCATCTGATCAAGCTCTGTGTTGTTGGATAAAGAGAAGATGTGGAGAATAACAGCCAGATTGCAGTACACCGATTTTTCATAGTCTTTCAAGGTTACAGACACCAAATTTTCATAGAGTTATTACTTATTAAAGCATTCTCACTTGCTTTCAGGCTAACTCCTCCTACAGTTTTCACCAGTACCAATTAAGACTATGAAGTGAACTCTTTTTAGGTTACAGTAAACCAATTGTTTGGTAATTACACGTCAAACACATCTATCTTCTCTGCATGTTTTGTTACCCTGCAGTGGTGGGGTATCATGCAGTGTCTATGATGCTTTTATTCTTTAGATACAGCACACTATTCTGTTAGGTCAGCATGGGACTACAAGTTTTCATTAACACTTACCATGCTATGGGCAGATTCAGCAGAGGAAAAACGTGATATTTTTCTTATTTTTCCTAGAAATTAGGATCTGACACTTCATGCAAATTGTCTCCTGATTTAGTATGTGCACTAAATGGTTAACCATTTAGACGACTTAGCCTGCCCAGGAAAATGTGTGAGTAGGTTAAATGAAGGGCTTGACATGACCATAACACTGTTGACCAGGCCGTGAAACACAAATCAGATAAAAAAAAACAAGTCATCTGCCAAGTTTGGCCAGAGTGTGCTAAAATGTACAGGAATGGAGTTGACCTCGAATAGCCTGTACATTTAAACACGTAGATCAGATCCAGTAGTTTCTACACTGTTCAGATATTTGGTAAGTGAACAGTGAAGACCCTGAACAAGTGTCCGGCTCAGTGATTGTATATACAATATCATATTTAACCTAAGTAATCTGACACTTTAACTTTTTACTGTATGATCCTAAAAGTTTGATGCTTACCATGCTGGGTAAAATTTCGGCAAACATATTTTGAAATATTTTTCAGATTTTCCCCAGAAAGTAGGCTTTGGCATTTTGTGCAAACTGTCTCCTAGTTTGCATGAAATATGAAAGCCTATTTGAGCCTATTTTCTGGGGATAATAAGGAAAATGTCATCAATTTACTATCTGCTGAGTTACCTTAAATGTCCTAAAATTTTGTAGTTTCTGATAAAATGGCTCAATCAGACTATTCCTTCAGGGTCTTTACTGTTTGCCATTCTGCTAAGTATTTTAAGAAAAAACTGCATAAAAGGTTAGACCAAAAATGTATGTAATAAAGTGTTCAAAATTTTAGGAAATTTATGGTAGCCCAGGGAGTGATAAAGGTTGATGAGACCATTTGGCTACATATTGTGTCAGAATGACAGTCAGAGTAGACCAAGATCAAACATTGTTTGCTCAGTCTTTGTACAAATATTTAAGGTAAATAAGGTAAGCAGCATTTTTGCACCATACAGCTTTTTTGTACAATATTTTTGGGGGGATGTGGTTTTTGTATCATAAAGTGTTGAGGTGAGATGGCAATGCTACATGTTACATACACTATAGATTATTATTCCAGCCATTTTTTAGAAAATACTCATATGAAACAGAAGTCGGGAGAAGATTTCCGTGACATTTGTCTGGGTATTTGCTAGTCACACCTATCAGTAGGTAATCTTTCCCCAACTTCTGGACCCTGTCAGAAGGAAAAACAGGGATGTGATCAAGTGTGCAATATGTAAAATAACTTCATACTATTAACCCTTATCTTGCTGAACATGACATGCCCTGTCTTAGCAAACAGTGTAGATCCAGATCAGTTGGCTTCTGAAGAAGCCAGCTGATCTGGATCTGCACTGTTTGTCATTAAACATGTGAATTTCTATCAAAAACCCAGATCAAGTAATCTGACTGGCTGGAAATTAGTACGGGGCGTGGCATCTTAATTTATTCAGCAAGGCAAGGGTTAACCCATTTTAGTCGGGAGACCACCAAAAGGGTAATTGGCAAACAGTGCAGACCCAGATCAGATGCATCTGATCAGGGTCTCCACTGTATTCAGGTAGTTTAGCCATTTTTTCTCCAGGAATATCTTAATCTTATAGCCTGAAATACCTAAAATTAAAATTTGATTTTTGTGGGGGAGTTTACTCAATCTAAATTGGGTTAAACACATTAACTGTTTGACATTTGGATATAAAATGCAGAAATATTCAGCTTGTAGTTTGCAAATATTAGCTTTTTTAAAAATTGTTTGACTAATCAGGACCATAATCAATCCCAGGAAATTAATTAATTAATCATTAATTGTCCAGGCATTCAAGCCAATACTGTCAATGCTCACCTGATTTCTGAAGGAGAATGTATTTTGTGGATACGTCCAGTTCCCACTGCCAACTCCCTGCTAACACTGTATGCTGGGTAAGATATGCAGCAGATGACATTTTGAAATACTTTTCTTATTTTCCCAGAAAATAGGCTTTGACATTTCATACAAATTGTCTCCGAATTTATGAAATTTCAAAGCCTATTTTCTGGGAAATACAAGAAAAATATTCACTTGTGATTCTTTATCCAAAGGGATAACATCATATACAAGACAAAATATTTAGACGTAAACGTCTAAGTACCAGAGCAAATTTTGTTCATGTTTACATAGAGATATTGGACAAGGGTATACTAAAGTTTAATAAATTTTCAATGTAACAGGTAAAACAATATGATTCTTTAACTTTCACAGCCACAGGCAATAATAATAGGCTTTTGCAAACAACAGAGATCCAGATCTCATCTGGATCTACGCTGTTTGACATTCAGTCTTTCAACTTTACGTATAAACTTCTTTTCAAGCGATAGTTTGTGAAAAAAAGAAAAGCAGAGGATAATGTCGTCTGAAATTTGGCACTGAAAGAGTTAATGTTTGCTTTTATTAAGCTTTATGAAATTTCTTGATTGAAATGAAAATAAATTAGACATTAATCTGTTTATAACACAGTTTGTAATAAGATTTTTTTATATTTGCCGGGAACATCACAAACCGACGAACCCGGCAAATATAAAAAGTCCTTAATGAGCTAATCGAACATGCTCCCATATGTAAAAATCCGTAGCTACATTAAGAGACCTTAGCCATTTGCACCCCGGTCAATAACTTAGTACAATTCTTAGCTCTGTCTACCAAATGTTTGGAGCTGATCCCCTCCTTCCTCAGGCTAAACTGAAAAAAAAAAATCTTTCTATTACAGTTTATTTGATGAACATTTTATGTGAGGAGCCATGTTGTTCAACTCATAGATGTAACAGAATTATTTTTTCCATATACCCTAAGGAAGAAGGGAATCCCTTCCAAAAATTTGGTAAATAGAGCTAATAATTGTACCCAGAAAGAAAAATATTGTCAATTTATTTGTCATCTGCTGAATCTGTCCATAGCATGGTTAAGTGTTAACCTTTAAATTAGCAAGGAAAATTGTAGCAGATGACATTCTAAAATGGTTTGTTTTATTTTTCAGAGAAAATAAGGCTTGACATTTCATTTGAATTGTCCTCAGAGCAGACAGTTTGCAAGAAATGCCAAACCTTATTTTCTCCAAAAGAATAAAGAAAGAAAATATTTTAGAATACCACATGTGGCTTTTGCACTGACACTTTTAAAGCTTATTATTATGATCAAGTAAAACAAAAATTATTTAACCCTTAAAGCGTCAAGCAAAATTTATAGCAGATGACATATTATTTTTATTTTTTTAATTTTTCAAAGAAAACAAGTCTTGATATTTCATGTGAATCGTCTGCCAAGCAGACGATTCATATGAAATACCAAGACTTGTTTTCTTTGAAAAATTTAAAAAAAAATATGTCAAAATGTTGTCTGCTGCAGTTATGATTGGCACTTTAAGGGTTAATTAGTGTCTAAAATTCATACATATAAATTACACATTGTTAAACCGCAGGGATTTGTTTGTTTGTTTTTGTTAAAGGTGTTATTAAAGATACTAGCCAAAAACATAAAAAAAAATGTATCAGTATAAGGGGAGAAACATACCACTTAGGTGAACAAAGTGTCTCCTTTGGGCCTAATGTATATTTTTATTTATATACATATAGAAGAACATTACTGTATTTGACCTAATTACCGCACATATCCCTATAGCCATAGTCAAGCAATTCTGCAGTCTTCAAATTACAGCCAGTGTACTTTTTGTCTACTTCTTAATAAAGGCATATGTTGTGGGTACCAATTTGAATTGCATCAACTTGTCAATGCAATTCAAATGAGTACCCACAACATATATTTTAATAAAGAAAATCAGAAAAAATCCCATAAACATCACCAAATAAGGCCTTTGCTGATATTTGTTTTAAGGGTATCCTTAGTAGGTAGAGTCCTATTTTACCACAAGTTTTCCCAGTAATTTAGAAAAACGTAAGCGCACAGTGCGGTAATTAGGTTGAATATGGTAGTTAAAATCAAGGCATCTTCCTTTTCAGATCTCACAAACTATGTATTGTATGCTTTTGGTGTAGGCTGCTTACAACAGTCATAATGAAATTTCATAACAAATCTCACATACCATATTCTACCTAATTACTGCACATACCCATATAAGCGTACAGTGAAGCAATTTCATAGCCTACAGATTACAGCCCAAATATTGTTATCTACTTTATAAAAGCATATGGTGTGGGTACTCATTTGAAACGTCTTTCTAAAAGCATATGTTATGGAAACTCATTTGAATTTCCTCAACTTCAACTTGAGTTTCCACAACATATGCTTTTTTTTTTTTTTTCAGAAAAAAATATTGCATAACATCTTTAGATATGCCCCTCATGAAGTCTTTCTTTGAAGGATGCACTTATTAGGTGAATATTTATTACTACAATGTTTCCCAGTAAGTTTGAAAAACCGAAGTATGCAGTGTGGTAATTAGAATGAATACAGTAGTTTATTACTAGTAGTACAGTGTAGTGAATTAATGAACTGCACTGTGAGAATATATACCATATGACTTGTACCCAGTGAAGACTCGTCCTGCACATTCGCACAGTCTGATCAGAATCTGCTGACTGCCCAAAGCTTTGGATCATTTTCTAAATAGAGAAAAGCCCTTTTTCCAACCAAAAATGATTGATATTTTTCTTATTTCTCCTCGAAAACATTTGCTGGTACTCATTCGAAGCACCTCAGTGAGGCACTTCAAATAAGTACCTTCAATATGATATAATTTTTACATGCAAAAATAAGAAAAAATTTATCGGGATAATCCTCTTACTGGAGCTATGGAGAAACCAGTGTGATCAGTTTGTGCAGATGGGCAGGCTGGTCTTAATCTTAGCAGGGCACACATGAAAAATGTCCTAAAATTTCAAACATTTCATTCAAAATATTTTTGGCCTGAATTTTGCTTTTCATGCAGCTGTTTGTTTAAATACATAGTGGAATGGCAAACAGTTTAATTCCTGATCAGACTGCTCAGTGTTATCTGGGTCTGCACTGTTTGCCTAAGACATTGTGTTACAAAACTTAGGTGTACAAAATTTTATCATACATTTTATCACACAGGGGCCCTTAGTAAAAGTAGTCAAAAGTAGAAAAAAAAAGCAAAGAAAATAACATTTTTGCTTGTAGTATCATAGTCAAAAGTAGAAAAAAAAGCAAAGAAAATAACATTTTTGCTTGTAGTATCATAGTCAAAAGTAGAAAAAAAAAAGCAAAGAAAATAACATTTTTGCTTGTAGTATCATAGTCAAAAGTAGAAAAAAAAAGCAAAGAAAATAACATTTTTGCTTGTAGTATCATATTTACCGTAAGTATTTGGACAGACAGGGCTGAGCAAACAATGTAGACCCAGATGAGATGCCGCAGAATGCGGCATCTCATCAGGATCGTCACTGTTTGCCACTCATCTAGCAGTTTTTAGACACAACTACCTGTAGTGAATTGTGCTTGTTCAAATTTTAGAACATGCATGGTAAGAAGTTGTGGTGTCCAATTACTTAGTGTAAATATGATATATATGATTATTTCATGCATCAGTAATAAGGCTTTTTATAGCATTTAACCATATTTACCCAAAGCAGACACCATCTCTTTATTATACTTGTCTTAACCCTTGTCCAGCTGAATAAATTAAGATGCCACACCCACTTCTACTTTTCAGCCAATCAGATTACTTGATCCACGTTATTGATACAAATTCATATACTGAATGGCAAACAGTGTAGATCCAGATCAGTTGGTTTCTGAAGAAGCCAACTGATCTGGATCTACCCTGTTTGCAAAAGCAGGGTATATCTGGGTTCAGCAAGACAAGGGTTAAATTTGAACATGTCTGTTTGACTATCTGGTGATTTGTCAAAAAAAAAACAACAAAAAACAAAAGCTGGATAAATGAAAAACACTGTAGACTCCGATCTGATGTATTCTGTGGTGCCTGATCGAGGTCTACACTATTTGCTCGGGCTTGTCTGTCCAAAAATTGAGGGTAAAAATGGTAAATGATAACAACAATATTCTGGTAATTTTAAAGGAAACTCTTAACATTAACATTGAAATTAATATATTGTGTATGTATTTTATAACTTTTGTCCTGTGTTTATTTGTATTTTAAAGAGCCGGTCTCTTGTATGTGTATAGATGTAAATATAAAGTTATACAGTATTTACAAAATCATTTGATTCACATCATAAACAAATTAGGTACATCCCGCACATTAGGTAGGCATCATTGAAATATGTGTACTATGGTACCACACATTAAGCTTGTCCTTGTCTCATTTCAATCCTTAACCCTTGTCCTGCTGAATAAATTAAAATGCCACACCTATTTCTAATTTTCAGCCAATCAGATTACTTAATCCGGATTGTTGTTATAAAATCACATTCTTTATGGCAAACAGTGCAGATCCAGATCAATTGGCTTCTGAAGAAGCCAACTGATCTGGATCTGCACTGTTTGCAAAGATAGGGTATATCCAGGTTCAGCAGGACAAGGTTAAGTGCTAATCACAACTGCAGCAGAAGACATTTTGATTTTCTTTTTGTAGTTTTCAGAGAAAACAAGGTTTAACATTTCCTGGATACTCTGTAAACAGCTTGGTCTAAGTAATTAGATTTCATGGCTTGTTATCAATAGTATCTCCATTTAGTATAGATTCATTTTCCTGGAGAAATCTAATTTAAACATGGTCATATGCCTATAAGCTTCCAAAATAAAAAAAAGAAACATTTTCTGTGTAATATAATATTATGTAAATAAATCTGTCTTTCATGTGGATCAGTTCATTTCCACTGAGGACCTTTGATAACAAGAGGTGTCAACAAACAGCAGAGCTCACCTGAACAGGTGTCTCAAGGTCATGGGCAGCGAGTGGTGATGGGGCATGTGTATTGCTGAATAAAACTTTGGACCTACATGTATATCTATCATCGTACCAAATATAAACCAAATCCATCATGGTCTGGAAAATATGAGCTGTTCAAAACTTTAACATAAAAATTCCAAGTCCATGACCTTGACCTTAGGTCACTGGTATTGCTGAATTAAACCTTGGACCTATATCTGTCATCATACCAAATATAAACCAAATCATATGGTCTGGAAAATATATGCTGTTAGAAAATTTAATGCTAAACTTTGACATAAAAGTTCCAAGTCCTTGAACTTAAGGTCATAGGTGTGGGTGAGGGTATTGCTTAACAGAACTTTAGACTGATATCTATCATCATACTAATTATAAACCAAATCTGTGAAATAGTCTGGAATATATGAGATGTTCGATACTTTAGTGTAAAACTTTAACATTTAAGTTCTAAGTCAGTGACCTTGACCTTAAGGCCATGGGCATAGGTGGGGTTTTACTGAATAAAACTTTGGACCTATATCTATTATCATACAAAATATTAACCAAATCCATAATATGGTCTGGAAAATGTAAGCTGTTAAAAACTTTAAAGCAAAACCTTAACATAAAAGTTCTAAGTCTGTGACCTTGACCTTAAGGTCATAGGCGTGGTTAGGAGTACTGCTGAATAAAACTTTGGATCTATATCTATCATCATACTAATATAAACCATATTTATCGTGTGATTTGAGTATATGAGGTCTTATTTACTTTAACATAAAACTTTAACGTTGTGTGGATGCCGACACTTGAGGTAGTACAATAGCTCTTCTCTGACTTCGACTTGGCAAGCTAAAAACAGGTTTCTAATTAGAAGGACCTAGTTAGTATTTGATCTACCTTGCTGTTTACCTACGAATCCATTTTAGTCAAAGGTTAATTGGTAAACAGTGCAGACCCAGATTAAACACCACAAATAGTTTAGCCATTTTTCTCTAGGAATATCTAAATCACATGGCCTGACATACCTAAAACTGAAATTCAACTCTTCCACTATATAGTGTGAGGGGAGTTTATTCAGTTTAAAATGAGTTAAGGGAGATAATAGAAAAAAACCACTGCTGTATCTCCTGTAAATGGATAGCAAAGGCACTGATCAGGGCCTAGTTGTTCAAAACTAACGATGTTGTTAGTTAACTTATCGTTAAAACTTTTATCATTAAATATCGGCATATACACTAATATTTTTGCTGGAAAAAATGTGAGTAGCTTTTGCATTTGCAAAAGCTACTCACATTTTGTCAGCAAAAATACCTGTGAATTAGATATTGTATTGACTAGAACAGTTAACATTTTGACCACTAAGGAGCTCGTTAAGTTAACGATGCTTTGAATAACTGGGCCCAGATTGCAGATTTGGGCTTACCAAAGATACATTTTCTCTTGATACACTTCATATGTATCACACACTATTTCATATGAGCTGCAGCGTCAGAAAATTTACCTTGGGATGTGTGCCCAGTGAAGATTCGGATCATCCTGAGCATTCACCCAGTCTGATCAGAATCTTCACAGGGCATATTTTGGGTAGCCAAATATGCAAACTTTCTTCATTAGGACAATAAAGACTGATCAGACTGCACGGAAGCAAAGGCTGATCCTGAGTCTTTGCTGGGTTTACATGTCAGAAGGTATATTTTCTCACATGGCTGCACATGTGTACAAAAAAAATTTCTCCTTAGGTTTGGGGTTGTACAAAGAAACACCGCAAACCCAGTACTGTAGTACAGATATATCAGCATAGCTCCAGATATAATATATATCAGCATAGCTCCAGATATATTATATATCAGCATAGCTCCAGATATATATCAGCATAGTTCCAGATATATATCAGCATAGCTCCAGATATATATCAGCATAGCTCCAGATATATATCAGCATAGTTCCAGGTATATATCAGCATAGCTCCAGATATATATCAGCATAGCTCCAGATAAGAGGAGTATCCAATATTGTTTTTCTTATTGTCCATAAAAACATATGTTGTAGGTACTCATTAGAAGTGCCTCCTTGAAAACATACGTTGTGGGTACCCATTAGAAGCACCTCTTTGAGGTGCTTCTAATGAGTACCCACCATGTATGTTTTCATGGAGAAATAAGAAAAATACAAGTTATTTTCAGATGAAAAAAAAAAAGTTCCCTGTTTGGAGTTGTGTATAGGTACACTTTATCTTGTTTATCATGTGTGTGGGATTGTGCCTGGGATGATTATGGAGATGAATAAAGTATTTTGAATCATCCCTAACTATTTTATTCATAATAATTTTAGTGTGTAGACCCATTAATGCTGAGCACTCTGGGTAAAGTTTTCAGCAGAAGACATATTTAAATATTTTTCCAATTTTTCTAATAAAACAGGATTTTTAATTTTATGCAAATTCTCTCCATTTCCCAGAAAACAGGATAAGACATTTCATACAAATTGTCTCCATTAAGGACAATTTGTGTGAAATATCTCATCCTGTTTTTTTTCTTCTTTTTTTTTTTTTAAAATAAGAAAAATAGCGCCAATATGTCGTCTGCTGAATTAGCCCAAAGAGTGGTAAAGGTTATAACCTGAAGTTTGCTTTTTTTAAAATAGACAGGCAACAGCAGATGTTCTTGTTTTTTGTTGTTTTTTTTCCCCCAGAAAATGGGGCTTGGTATGTCATTGACAAGTCATCTCCAAACAAGACCTTCAAACAAGTGAAGTATTAGGACCTACTTTTTAGGGAGAAATATATACCCAGCAGACATGCAGCGTTGTTACAACGTGGCGTCAACGTTTATGCAGTGTCATGATGTTGCATTGGTGTGACGTTGTATAAACTTCATGTGCCAGCTGGGTAATAATTATAAAAAAAATCTATTAAATGTTGTTAGCTAACATTTAAATCCTTAATGTGCCAATCACAGCTGCAGCAGAAGACATATAGAAATATATTTTTCAAGAGAAAATGAGGTATCACATTTCATGTGAATTGTCTGCCCAGCAGACAGCTCACATGAAATGTCTGGTCTTATTTTCTGCAAAAAAAAAATATTAAAAATATTTAGACTGCCATTTGCAACAATTTTGCTTGGCATGTTAAGGATTAAATTTGGGTTGCTATTATAGTTTAATATATGAGGTAACTCTTTGCATGCTTCTTAATATCAGCTGATATTTTAACTATTTTTCACAGGTTGGCATTTCATGGAAATCCCTATTTCCTTGAAATGTCGGACACTTTTTGTCAGAGAAAATCTTCACTTGTCTGTTAAGACTAGTTCTGCTGACCCTGGATATGCCCTGCCTCTGCCAACAGTCAGTTGGCTTCCATAGAACTAGAACTGCACTGTTTGTCATTATGTGAATTTGTATTAACAACCTTGATCAAGTTATCTGATTGGCTGACAGTTAGACTTGGGTGGGGCATCTAAATTTATTCAGCATGACGAGGGTTAAATTTAACAAAGAGTAAAAACATTCTGGAGTCCGCTGTATGGAAACTGCGGTGTGGAAACATAATAGCACTGTGTCACACAATGGCTGAATAAGCCAATGTATCTGTACTGTACAACTAAGGTCATGGCTTTCATATGTCACAGCATGAGAAAAGGGCTCTTATCACATGTGCAGACATAGCTCCAGATAAGGCTCGTTATTCAACAAAAAATTGTTGATATTTTTCTTAATTGTCCATGGTAGTGTCAAATGTATATTTAGCCCACAGCTTTTATTAGCCTTTCATGTATATAGAGTGTAATGAAAAGAAGTGCTAGTGACATGAAACTATTTGTTGTTGTATTTTCATCTATCCTACTGTGAAGCACATTTTAGCTGGAATACAGAGAAGTGTATTTCATCTGTCTTACTGTGAAGTACATTTCTGCTGAAATACAGTGAAGTATATTTCACCTGTCCTACTGTGAAGTACATTGCAGGTAGAAGATGGTGAAGTGTATTTCACCTGTCTTACTGTGAAGCACTTTTCAGCAGAAATACAGTGAAATATATTTCAGGCATCCTTCTGTAAAGTACATTTCAGCTGGAATACACTGTGAAGTATATTTAACCTGTCCTACTGTGAAGTACATTTTTGATGGGATACAGTGGTGTATATTTCACCAGCCCTTCTGTGAAGTATATTTTCACTCAACATATTGTGAAATATATTTGTCCGTAACCATATGGGAATATGCTGTTTTAACCCATCCTGCTGCCACAGTCAAGTCTTTTGAAAGCACTTTATGTTGATGTTTAATATGCATGGTTAAAGTCCTTACTGACATTCCTGGTTTTACCTGTCCTGCTTTGAAATGTATTTTCACAGTGACTGTGAAATACATTTCAACACTTAGCACTCGGGGTAAAATTTTCAGTGGACAATATATTGAAATATTTTTCTTATTTTACCCAGAATACAGGTTTTGACATTTCACACAAATTATTGCCTTAGGAGACAATTTGCATAAAGTGCCAGATCCCTTTTTTCTGGGAAAGATTGTTTTCTTATTTTACTCGAAAACAGTGGAGACAATTTGCATGAAATGTCAAATCCTGTTTTCTGGGAAAAGTAAGAAAAATGTCACTAATTTGTTGTCTGCTGAATTAGCCAAGAGAGTGGTAAAGGTTAACCTGCCTTGATGTGAAGTATATTTCACCTTTCCTTGTAAAAGGTGAACTTGTGGGGTATCGTATTTTTCATAAGATCTCATAAACAGACTTGATCAAACCCAGTCTATTTTCTTTTTTGATTTTTTTGTTTATTTCCAAAGGATCCCTACTCTGTAATACGAGGGTAAGTCAATAAGTAACCAGCCTAACTTATTTCCGGTTGAGATCCACCTCTTCTTTTTCGATGTAATTGCCCTGTAGTGTGATGCACTTAGACCAATGGTGTTCAAGTGCCGTCAGCCCAGAACTGAAAAAGTCAGGGTCCTTTCCATTGGCCCACCCCTCAACTGTCGTCACATCTTCTTCATCAGACCGGAAATGAAGTCCAGGGATATCCTTTTTCAAGTTTGGGAACAGGAAGAAGTCGCTAGGAGCTAGGTCAGGCGAATAGGCAGGATGTGGTATTAATTCATACCCGTTTCGCTCTACAGCATCCATTGCAACTTTGCAAGTGTGGACTCTCGCGTTGTCCTTTTGCAGCAAAACACCTTTAGAGAGTTTACCTCGGCGTTTTTTAATGGATGGCGGTTCTCAGCTGGTCTAACAAGTTTGCATAGTACATTCCAGTTATTGTACTTCTCTTGGGTAAAAAGTCCAACATAATAACGCCTTTTGCATCCCAAAATACTGTGGCCATCACCTTGCCAGCAGATGGTTGCGTCTTGACCCAGGCCCTACCCACTGACGACTGAGCTTTATTCTATGGCTCATAATAATGAACCCAAGTCTCATCTACAGTCACAAGACGCAAAAAAAAAAATTATCTTTTGACCTAGAACGCTTCAACAAGGCGCTGCATACTGATGCTCTGGTTGCCATTTCCTCATCGCTAAGGGATTTAGGGACTCAACGGGCTGTTAGCTTGCGCATACCTAAACGATCATGTAAGATTGTTGAAACGCTACCATGTGAAATGCCTAATGCCTGCGCTATTTCTTCCACCTAAATTCGCCTATCAGAGTATACCAGATCCCGAACTTTCTTACACATTTCTTCGTCGGTGGCATCCAGTGGGCGTCCAGACCGTCATCTTCTAAAGACGTTCTACCGGGTTTGAATTCCCCTACCCAGAATTTAACCCGAGCATAAGATGGTGCAGAAGACCCATAAACATTGGCTAACTCGCCGTGTATTTCCTTGCCTGTTTTACCTTTTAAATACAAGTACCGAATTACAGCACAGTACTTAACTTTAGATGAAAAGCATGCCTTTGAATCACTAGCCATGTTTGACATTCAATATCTTATTAAAGAATGACTCGATACATGTGCAATTTTGTACCCATGTATAAGTTTCATCCCGATCGGTGAAGGTCACATTAGGCTCAAACTTGCAGTCCAAAGTTGGTGGGGAATGTCTGAAACTTTGACCCCTAATAACTCGTCTGTTTTTCATCCGATTAAGCTGAAATTTGGAACGTTTGTAGAGCCCATCCATACACACATGCCTGCACAATCCGGGATGCGGTCAATGGAACAGCACGTGCACTATGGGGCGCCAAATATTCAATAAATAAACCTTTTTTCGCCTACAGCAGCCAAAGGAAAGCACCCTCGGTGCTGCAAATTTATGCGCATGCGCAGATCATTAATGTCTACAAACGTAAAGGGTAGTCAAGGGACTCGAGGCAAGGCGTCCTGCTGAAAATGGGTCCTCAAATTTGCATTGCACCCTATGGAATTTTGGGCGGGAAACCGTAAAAACCCTAATAACTCCGTCAGTTCGCAACAGACAGGCGCGCTTTTTATAGGGTTTATAGGTCTTAGGGAGGTACATTTTCGTGCCAAATTGTATGGTGCTGCATGCAGTAGAAGCAAAGATATAAGGACTGGAAATGCGTCCCTAGGTCTCGCCTGCTGAACAAAGAGATTAAAAGTCACTAAAGGTGACCTTCACCGATCGAGCTGAAACTAGCACCAAACATTGTCCTAGTAGCATAGTACATAAAACAATATTTGTCAGAAAATTCGGACAGTGCGTTAGTAAGTTATTAGGGGTCAAACATTAGCAAATATCAACTTTCAGGGGCCATAACTCGAAAAAGGGGCGATAAGAAATTTTGGGCACTTGGCCCCAGGGAGTCCTTGGTCCAGACCTTTCGTCTGGCACCAGTTTCATCCCGATCGGTGAAGGTCACATTAGGCTCAAACTTGCAGTCCAAAGTTGGTGGGGAATGTCTGAAACTTTGACCCCTAATAACTCGTCTGTTTTTCATCCGATTAAGCTGAAATTTGGAACGTTTGTAGAGCCCATCCATACACACATGCCTGCACAATCCGGGATGCGGTCAATGGAACAGCACGTGCACTATGGGGCGCCAAATATTCAATAAATAAACCTTTTTTCGCCTACAGCAGCCAAAGGAAAGCACCCTCGGTGCTGCAAATTTATGCGCATGCGCAGATCATTAATGTCTACAAACGTAAAGGGTAGTCAAGGGACTCGAGGCAAGGCGTCCTGCTGAAAATGGGTCCTCAAATTTGCATTGCACCCTATGGAATTTTGGGCGGGAAACCGTAAAAACCCTAATAACTCCGTCAGTTCGCAACAGACAGGCGCGCTTTTTATAGGGTTTCTAGGTCTTAGGGAGGTACATTTTCGTGCCAAATTGTATGGTGCTGCATGCAGTAGAAGCAAAGATACAAGGACTGGAAATGCGTCCCTAGGTCTCGCCTGCTGAACAAAGAGATTAAAAGTCACTAAAGGTGACCTTCACCGATCGAGCTGAAACTAGCACCAAACATTGTCCTAGTAGCATAGTACATAAAACAATATTTGTCAGAAAATTCGGACAGTGCGTTAGTAAGTTATTAGGGGTCAAACATTAGCAAATATCAACTTTCAGGGGCCATAACTCGAAAAAGGGGCGATAAGAAATTTTGGGCACTTGGCCCCAGGGAGTCCTTGGTCCAGACCTTTCGTCTGGCACCAGTTTCATCCCGATCGGTGAAGGTCACATTAGGCTCAAACTTGCAGTCCAAAGTTGGTGGGGAATGTCTGAAACTTTGACCCCTAATAACTCGTCTGTTTTTCATCCGATTAAGCTGAAATTTGGAACGTTTGTAGAGCCCATCCATACACACATGCCTGCACAATCCGTGATGCGGTCAATGGAACAGCACGTGCACTATGGGGCGCCAAATATTCAATAAATAAACCTTTTTTCGCCTACAGCAGCCAAAGGAAAGCACCCTCGGTGCTGCAAATTTATGCGCATGCGCAGATCATTAATGTCTACAAACGTAAAGGGTAGTCAAGGGACTCGAGGCAAGGCGTCCTGCTGAAAATGGGTCCTCAAATTTGCATTGCACCCTATGGAATTTTGGGCGGGAAACCGTAAAAACCCTAATAACTCCGTCAGTTCGCAACAGACAGGCGCGCTTTTTATAGGGTTTATAGGTCTTAGGGAGGTACATTTTCGTGCCAAATTGTATGGTGCTGCATGCAGTAGAAGCAAAGATATAAGGACTGGAAATGCGTCCCTAGGTCTCGCCTGCTGAACAAAGAGATTAAAAGTCACTAAAGGTGACCTTCACCGATCGAGCTGAAACTAGCACCAAACATTGTCCTAGTAGCATAGTACATAAAACAATATTTGTCAGAAAATTCGGACAGTGCGTTAGTAAGTTATTAGGGGTCAAACATTAGCAAATATCAACTTTCAGGGGCCATAACTCGAAAAAGGGGCGATAAGAAATTTTGGGCACTTGGCCCCAGGGAGTCCTTGGTCCAGACCTTTCGTCTGGCACCAGTTTCATCCCGATCGGTGAAGGTCACATTAGGCTCAAACTTGCAGTCCAAAGTTGGTGGGGAATGTCTGAAACTTTGACCCCTAATAACTCGTCTGTTTTTCATCCGATTAAGCTGAAATTTGGAACGTTTGTAGAGCCCATCCATACACACATGCCTGCACAATCCGTGATGCGGTCAATGGAACAGCACGTGCACTATGGGGCGCCAAATATTCAATAAATAAACCTTTTTTCGCCTACAGCAGCCAAAGGAAAGCACCCTCGGTGCTGCAAATTTATGCGCATGCGCAGATCATTAATGTCTACAAACGTAAAGGGTAGTCAAGGGACTCGAGGCAAGGCGTCCTGCTGAAAATGGGTCCTCAAATTTGCATTGCACCCTATGGAATTTTGGGCGGGAAACCGTAAAAACCCTAATAACTCCGTCAGTTCGCAACAGACAGGCGCGCTTTTTATAGGGTTTATAGGTCTTAGGGAGGTACATTTTCGTGCCAAATTGTATGGTGCTGCATGCAGTAGAAGCAAAGATATAAGGACTGGAAATGCGTCCCTAGGTCTCGCCTGCTGAACAAAGAGATTAAAAGTCACTAAAGGTGACCTTCACCGATCGAGCTGAAACTAGCACCAAACATTGTCCTAGTACCATAGTACATAAAACAATATTTGTCAGAAAATTCGGACAGTGCGTTAGTAAGTTATTAGGGGTCAAACATTAGCAAATATCAACTTTCAGGGGCCATAACTCGAAAAAGGGGCGATAAGAAATTTTGGGCACTTGGCCCCAGGGAGTCCTTGGTCCAGACCTTTCGTCTGGCACCAGTTTCATCCCGATCGGTGAAGGTCACATTAGGCTCAAACTTGCAGTCCAAAGTTGGTGGGGAATGTCTGAAACTTTGACCCCTAATAACTCGTCTGTTTTTCATCCGATTAAGCTGAAATTTGGAACGTTTGTAGAGCCCATCCATACACACATGCCTGCACAATCCGGGATGCGGTCAATGGAACAGCACGTGCACTATGGGGCGCCAAATATTCAATAAATAAACCTTTTTTCGCCTACAGCAGCCAAAGGAAAGCACCCTCGGTGCTGCAAATTTATGCGCATGCGCAGATCATTAATGTCTACAAACGTAAAGGGTAGTCAAGGGACTCGAGGCAAGGCGTCCTGCAGAAAATGGGTCCTCAAATTTGCATTGCACCCTATGGAATTTTGGGCGGGAAACCGTAAAAACCCTAATAACTCCGTCAGTTCGCAACAGACAGGCGCGCTTTTTATAGGGTTTATAGGTCTTAGGGAGGTACATTTTCGTGCCAAATTGTATGGTGCTGCATGCAGTAGAAGCAAAGATATAAGGACTGGAAATGCGTCCCTAGGTCTCGCCTGCTGAACAAAGAGATTAAAAGTCACTAAAGGTGACCTTCACCGATCGAGCTGAAACTAGCACCAAACATTGTCCTAGTAGCATAGTACATAAAACAATATTTGTCAGAAAATTCGGACAGTGCGTTAGTAAGTTATTAGGGGTCAAACATTAGCAAATATCAACTTTCAGGGGCCATAACTCGAAAAAGGGGCGATAAGAAATTTTGGGCACTTGGCCCCAGGGAGTCCTTGGTCCAGACCTTTCGTCTGGCACCAGTTTCATCCCGATCGGTGAAGGTCACATTAGGCTCAAACTTGCAGTCCAAAGTTGGTGGGGAATGTCTGAAACTTTGACCCCTAATAACTCGTCTGTTTTTCATCCGATTAAGCTGAAATTTGGAACGTTTGTAGAGCCCATCCATACACACATGCCTGCACAATCCGGGATGCGGTCAATGGAACAGCACGTGCACTATGGGGCGCCAAATATTCAATAAATAAACCTTTTTTCGCCTACAGCAGCCAAAGGAAAGCACCCTCGGTGCTGCAAATTTATGCGCATGCGCAGATCATTAATGTCTACAAACGTAAAGGGTAGTCAAGGGACTCGAGGCAAGGCGTCCTGCTGAAAATGGGTCCTCAAATTTGCATTGCACCCTATGGAATTTTGGGCGGGAAACCGTAAAAACCCTAATAACTCCGTCAGTTCGCAACAGACAGGCGCGCTTTTTATAGGGTTTATAGGTCTTAGGGAGGTACATTTTCGTGCCAAATTGTATGGTGCTGCATGCAGTAGAAGCAAAGATATAAGGACTGGAAATGCGTCCCTAGGTCTCGCCTGCTGAACAAAGAGATTAAAAGTCACTAAAGGTGACCTTCACCGATCGAGCTGAAACTAGCACCAAACATTGTCCTAGTACCATAGTACATAAAACAATATTTGTCAGAAAATTCGGACAGTGCGTTAGTAAGTTATTAGGGGTCAAACATTAGCAAATATCAACTTTCAGGGGCCATAACTCGAAAAAGGGGCGATAAGAAATTTTGGGCACTTGGCCCCAGGGAGTCCTTGGTCCAGACCTTTCGTCTGGCACCAGTTTCATCCCGATCGGTGAAGGTCACATTAGGCTCAAACTTGCAGTCCAAAGTTGGTGGGGAATGTCTGAAACTTTGACCCCTAATAACTCGTCTGTTTTTCATCCGATTAAGCTGAAATTTGGAACGTTTGTAGAGCCCATCCATACACACATGCCTGCACAATCCGGGATGCGGTCAATGGAACAGCACGTGCACTATGGGGCGCCAAATATTCAATAAATAAACCTTTTTTCGCCTACAGCAGCCAAAGGAAAGCACCCTCGGTGCTGCAAATTTATGCGCATGCGCAGATCATTAATGTCTACAAACGTAAAGGGTAGTCAAGGGACTCGAGGCAAGGCGTCCTGCTGAAAATGGGTCCTCAAATTTGCATTGCACCCTATGGAATTTTGGGCGGGAAACCGTAAAAACCCTAATAACTCCGTCAGTTCGCAACAGACAGGCGCGCTTTTTATAGGGTTTATAGGTCTTAGGGAGGTACATTTTCGTGCCAAATTGTATGGTGCTGCATGCAGTAGAAGCAAAGATACAAGGACTGGAAATGCGTCCCTAGGTCTCGCCTGCTGAACAAAGAGATTAAAAGTCACTAAAGGTGACCTTCACCGATCGAGCTGAAACTAGCACCAAACATTGTCCTAGTAGCATAGTACATAAAACAATATTTGTCAGAAAATTCGGACAGTGCGTTAGTAAGTTATTAGGGGTCAAACATTAGCAAATATCAACTTTCAGGGGCCATAACTCGAAAAAGGGGCGATAAGAAATTTTGGGCACTTGGCCCCAGGGAGTCCTTGGTCCAGACCTTTCGTCTGGCACCAGTTTCATCCCGATCGGTGAAGGTCACATTAGGCTCAAACTTGCAGTCCAAAGTTGGTGGGGAATGTCTGAAACTTTGACCCCTAATAACTCGTCTGTTTTTCATCCGATTAAGCTGAAATTTGGAACGTTTGTAGAGCCCATCCATACACACATGCCTGCACAATCCGGGATGCGGTCAATGGAACAGCACGTGCACTATGGGGCGCCAAATATTCAATAAATAAACCTTTTTTCGCCTACAGCAGCCAAAGGAAAGCACCCTCGGTGCTGCAAATTTATGCGCATGCGCAGATCATTAATGTCTACAAACGTAAAGGGTAGTCAAGGGACTCGAGGCAAGGCGTCCTGCTGAAAATGGGTCCTCAAATTTGCATTGCACCCTATGGAATTTTGGGCGGGAAACCGTAAAAACCCTAATAACTCCGTCAGTTCGCAACAGACAGGCGCGCTTTTTATAGGGTTTATAGGTCTTAGGGAGGTACATTTTCGTGCCAAATTGTATGGTGCTGCATGCAGTAGAAGCAAAGATATAAGGACTGGAAATGCGTCCCTAGGTCTCGCCTGCTGAACAAAGAGATTAAAAGTCACTAAAGGTGACCTTCACCGATCGAGCTGAAACTAGCACCAAACATTGTCCTAGTAGCATAGTACATAAAACAATATTTGTCAGAAAATTCGGACAGTGCGTTAGTAAGTTATTAGGGGTCAAACATTAGCAAATATCAACTTTCAGGGGCCATAACTCGAAAAAGGGGCGATAAGAAATTTTGGGCACTTGGCCCCAGGGAGTCCTTGGTCCAGACCTTTCGTCTGGCACCAGTTTCATCCCGATCGGTGAAGGTCACATTAGGCTCAAACTTGCAGTCCAAAGTTGGTGGGGAATGTCTGAAACTTTGACCCCTAATAACTCGTCTGTTTTTCATCCGATTAAGCTGAAATTTGGAACGTTTGTAGAGCCCATCCATACACACATGCCTGCACAATCCGGGATGCGGTCAATGGAACAGCACGTGCACTATGGGGCGCCAAATATTCAATAAATAAACCTTTTTTCGCCTACAGCAGCCAAAGGAAAGCACCCTCGGTGCTGCAAATTTATGCGCATGCGCAGATCATTAATGTCTACAAACGTAAAGGGTAGTCAAGGGACTCGAGGCAAGGCGTCCTGCAGAAAATGGGTCCTCAAATTTGCATTGCACCCTATGGAATTTTGGGCGGGAAACCGTAAAAACCCTAATAACTCCGTCAGTTCGCAACAGACAGGCGCGCTTTTTATAGGGTTTATAGGTCTTAGGGAGGTACATTTTCGTGCCAAATTGTATGGTGCTGCATGCAGTAGAAGCAAAGATATAAGGACTGGAAATGCGTCCCTAGGTCTCGCCTGCTGAACAAAGAGATTAAAAGTCACTAAAGGTGACCTTCACCGATCGAGCTGAAACTAGCACCAAACATTGTCCTAGTAGCATAGTACATAAAACAATATTTGTCAGAAAATTCGGACAGTGCGTTAGTAAGTTATTAGGGGTCAAACATTAGCAAATATCAACTTTCAGGGGCCATAACTCGAAAAAGGGGCGATAAGAAATTTTGGGCACTTGGCCCCAGTGAGTCCTTGGTCCAGACCTTTCGTCTGGCACCAGTTTCATCCCGATCGGTGAAGGTCACATTAGGCTCAAACTTGCAGTCCAAAGTTGGTGGGGAATGTCTGAAACTTTGACCCCTAATAACTCGTCTGTTTTTCATCCGATTAAGCTGAAATTTGGAACGTTTGTAGAGCCCATCCATACACACATGCCTGCACAATCCGGGATGCGGTCAATGGAACAGCACGTGCACTATGGGGCGCCAAATATTCAATAAATAAACCTTTTTTCGCCTACAGCAGCCAAAGGAAAGCACCCTCGGTGCTGCAAATTTATGCGCATGCGCAGATCATTAATGTCTACAAACGTAAAGGGTAGTCAAGGGACTCGAGGCAAGGCGTCCTGCTGAAAATGGGTCCTCAAATTTGCATTGCACCCTATGGAATTTTGGGCGGGAAACCGTAAAAACCCTAATAACTCCGTCAGTTCGCAACAGACAGGCGCGCTTTTTATAGGGTTTATAGGTCTTAGGGAGGTACATTTTCGTGCCAAATTGTATGGTGCTGCATGCAGTAGAAGCAAAGATATAAGGACTGGAAATGCGTCCCTAGGTCTCGCCTGCTGAACAAAGAGATTAAAAGTCACTAAAGGTGACCTTCACCGATCGAGCTGAAACTAGCACCAAACATTGTCCTAGTAGCATAGTACATAAAACAATATTTGTCAGAAAATTCGGACAGTGCGTTAGTAAGTTATTAGGGGTCAAACATTAGCAAATATCAACTTTCAGGGGCCATAACTCGAAAAAGGGGCGATAAGAAATTTTGGGCACTTGGCCCCAGGGAGTCCTTGGTCCAGACCTTTCGTCTGGCACCAGTTTCATCCCGATCGGTGAAGGTCACATTAGGCTCAAACTTGCAGTCCAAAGTTGGTGGGGAATGTCTGAAACTTTGACCCCTAATAACTCGTCTGTTTTTCATCCGATTAAGCTGAAATTTGGAACGTTTGTAGAGCCCATCCATACACACATGCCTGCACAATCCGGGATGCGGTCAATGGAACAGCACGTGCACTATGGGGCGCCAAATATTCAATAAATAAACCTTTTTTCGCCTACAGCAGCCAAAGGAAAGCACCCTCGGTGCTGCAAATTTATGCGCATGCGCAGATCATTAATGTCTACAAACGTAAAGGGTAGTCAAGGGACTCGAGGCAAGGCGTCCTGCTGAAAATGGGTCCTCAAATTTGCATTGCACCCTATGGAATTTTGGGCGGGAAACCGTAAAAACCCTAATAACTCCGTCAGTTCGCAACAGACAGGCGCGCTTTTTATAGGGTTTATAGGTCTTAGGGAGGTACATTTTCGTGCCAAATTGTATGGTGCTGCATGCAGTAGAAGCAAAGATATAAGGACTGGAAATGCGTCCCTAGGTCTCGCCTGCTGAACAAAGAGATTAAAAGTCACTAAAGGTGACCTTCACCGATCGAGCTGAAACTAGCACCAAACATTGTCCTAGTACCATAGTACATAAAACAATATTTGTCAGAAAATTCGGACAGTGCGTTAGTAAGTTATTAGGGGTCAAACATTAGCAAATATCAACTTTCAGGGGCCATAACTCGAAAAAGGGGCGATAAGAAATTTTGGGCACTTGGCCCCAGGGAGTCCTTGGTCCAGACCTTTCGTCTGGCACCAGTTTCATCCCGATCGGTGAAGGTCACATTAGGCTCAAACTTGCAGTCCAAAGTTGGTGGGGAATGTCTGAAACTTTGACCCCTAATAACTCGTCTGTTTTTCATCCGATTAAGCTGAAATTTGGAACGTTTGTAGAGCCCATCCATACACACATGCCTGCACAATCCGGGATGCGGTCAATGGAACAGCACGTGCACTATGGGGCGCCAAATATTCAATAAATAAACCTTTTTTCGCCTACAGCAGCCAAAGGAAAGCACCCTCGGTGCTGCAAATTTATGCGCATGCGCAGATCATTAATGTCTACAAACGTAAAGGGTAGTCAAGGGACTCGAGGCAAGGCGTCCTGCTGAAAATGGGTCCTCAAATTTGCATTGCACCCTATGGAATTTTGGGCGGGAAACCGTAAAAACCCTAATAACTCCGTCAGTTCGCAACAGACAGGCGCGCTTTTTATAGGGTTTATAGGTCTTAGGGAGGTACATTTTCGTGCCAAATTGTATGGTGCTGCATGCAGTAGAAGCAAAGATACAAGGACTGGAAATGCGTCCCTAGGTCTCGCCTGCTGAACAAAGAGATTAAAAGTCACTAAAGGTGACCTTCACCGATCGAGCTGAAACTAGCACCAAACATTGTCCTAGTAGCATAGTACATAAAACAATATTTGTCAGAAAATTCGGACAGTGCGTTAGTAAGTTATTAGGGGTCAAACATTAGCAAATATCAACTTTCAGGGGCCATAACTCGAAAAAGGGGCGATAAGAAATTTTGGGCACTTGGCCCCAGGGAGTCCTTGGTCCAGACCTTTCGTCTGGCACCAGTTTCATCCCGATCGGTGAAGGTCACATTAGGCTCAAACTTGCAGTCCGAAGTTGGTGGGGAATGTCTGAAACTTTGACCCCTAATAACTCGTCTGTTTTTCATCCGATTAAGCTGAAATTTGGAACGTTTGTAGAGCCCATCCATACACACATGCCTGCACAATCCGGGATGCGGTCAATGGAACAGCACGTGCACTATGGGGCGCCAAATATTCAATAAATAAACCTTTTTTCGCCTACAGCAGCCAAAGGAAAGCACCCTCGGTGCTGCAAATTTATGCGCATGCGCAGATCATTAATGTCTACAAACGTAAAGGGTAGTCAAGGGACTCGAGGCAAGGCGTCCTGCTGAAAATGGGTCCTCAAATTTGCATTGCACCCTATGGAATTTTGGGCGGGAAACCGTAAAAACCCTAATAACTCCGTCAGTTCGCAACAGACAGGCGCGCTTTTTATAGGGTTTATAGGTCTTAGGGAGGTACATTTTCGTGCCAAATTGTATGGTGCTGCATGCAGTAGAAGCAAAGATATAAGGACTGGAAATGCGTCCCTAGGTCTCGCCTGCTGAACAAAGAGATTAAAAGTCACTAAAGGTGACCTTCACCGATCGAGCTGAAACTAGCACCAAACATTGTCCTAGTACCTTAGTACATAAAACAATATTTGTCAGAAAATTCGGACAGTGCGTTAGTAAGTTATTAGGGGTCAAACATTAGCAAATATCAACTTTCAGGGGCCATAACTCGAAAAAGGGGCGATAAGAAATTTTGGGCACTTGGCCCCAGGGAGTCCTTGGTCCAGACCTTTCGTCTGGCACCAGTTTCATCCCGATCGGTGAAGGTCACATTAGGCTCAAACTTGCAGTCCGAAGTTGGTGGGGAATGTCTGAAACTTTGACCCCTAATAACTCGTCTGTTTTTCATCCGATTAAGCTGAAATTTGGAACGTTTGTAGAGCCCATCCATACACACATGCCTGCACAATCCGGGATGCGGTCAATGGAACAGCACGTGCACTATGGGGCGCCAAATATTCAATAAATAAACCTTTTTTCGCCTACAGCAGCCAAAGGAAAGCACCCTCGGTGCTGCAAATTTATGCGCATGCGCAGATCATTAATGTCTACAAACGTAAAGGGTAGTCAAGGGACTCGAGGCAAGGCGTCCTGCTGAAAATGGGTCCTCAAATTTGCATTGCACCCTATGGAATTTTGGGCGGGAAACCGTAAAAACCCTAATAACTCCGTCAGTTCGCAACAGACAGGCGCGCTTTTTATAGGGTTTATAGGTCTTAGGGAGGTACATTTTCGTGCCAAATTGTATGGTGCTGCATGCAGTAGAAGCAAAGATATAAGGACTGGAAATGCGTCCCTAGGTCTCGCCTGCTGAACAAAGAGATTAAAAGTCACTAAAGGTGACCTTCACCGATCGAGCTGAAACTAGCACCAAACATTGTCCTAGTACCATAGTACATAAAACAATATTTGTCAGAAAATTCGGACAGTGCGTTAGTAAGTTATTAGGGGTCAAACATTAGCAAATATCAACTTTCAGGGGCCATAACTCGAAAAAGGGGCGATAAGAAATTTTGGGCACTTGGCCCCAGGGAGTCCTTGGTCCAGACCTTTCGTCTGGCACCAGTTTCATCCCGATCGGTGAAGGTCACATTAGGCTCAAACTTGCAGTCCAAAGTTGGTGGGGAATGTCTGAAACTTTGACCCCTAATAACTCGTCTGTTTTTCATCCGATTAAGCTGAAATTTGGAGCGTTTGTAGAGCCCATCCATACACACATGCCTGCACAATCCGGGATGCGGTCAATGGAACAGCACGTGCACTATGGGGCGCCAAATATTCAATAAATAAACCTTTTTTCGCCTACAGCAGCCAAAGGAAAGCACCCTCGGTGCTGCAAATTTATGCGCATGCGCAGATCATTAATGTCTACAAACGTAAAGGGTAGTCAAGGGACTCGAGGCAAGGCGTCCTGCTGAAAATGGGTCCTCAAATTTGCATTGCACCCTATGGAATTTTGGGCGGGAAACCGTAAAAACCCTAATAACTCCGTCAGTTCGCAACAGACAGGCGCGCTTTTTATAGGGTTTATAGGTCTTAGGGAGGTACATTTTCGTGCCAAATTGTATGGTGCTGCATGCAGTAGAAGCAAAGATATAAGGACTGGAAATGCGTCCCTAGGTCTCGCCTGCTGAACAAAGAGATTAAAAGTCACTAAAGGTGACCTTCACCGATCGAGCTGAAACTAGCACCAAACATTGTCCTAGTACCATAGTACATAAAACAATATTTGTCAGAAAATTCGGACAGTGCGTTAGTAAGTTATTAGGGGTCAAACATTAGCAAATATCAACTTTCAGGGGCCATAACTCGAAAAAGGGGCGATAAGAAATTTTGGGCACTTGGCCCCAGGGAGTCCTTGGTCCAGACCTTTCGTCTGGCACCAGTTTCATCCCGATCGGTGAAGGTCACATTAGGCTCAAACTTGCAGTCCAAAGTTGGTGGGGAATGTCTGAAACTTTGACCCCTAATAACTCGTCTGTTTTTCATCCGATTAAGCTGAAATTTGGAACGTTTGTAGAGCCCATCCATACACACATGCCTGCACAATCCGGGATGCGGTCAATGGAACAGCACGTGCACTATGGGGCGCCAAATATTCAATAAATAAACCTTTTTTCGCCTACAGCAGCCAAAGGAAAGCACCCTCGGTGCTGCAAATTTATGCGCATGCGCAGATCATTAATGTCTACAAACGTAAAGGGTAGTCAAGGGACTCGAGGCAAGGCGTCCTGCTGAAAATGGGTCCTCAAATTTGCATTGCACCCTATGGAATTTTGGGCGGGAAACCGTAAAAACCCTAATAACTCCGTCAGTTCGCAACAGACAGGCGCGCTTTTTATAGGGTTTATAGGTCTTAGGGAGGTACATTTTCGTGCCAAATTGTATGGTGCTGCATGCAGTAGAAGCAAAGATATAAGGACTGGAAATGCGTCCCTAGGTCTCGCCTGCTGAACAAAGAGATTAAAAGTCACTAAAGGTGACCTTCACCGATCGAGCTGAAACTAGCACCAAACATTGTCCTAGTACCATAGTACATAAAACAATATTTGTCAGAAAATTCGGACAGTGCGTTAGTAAGTTATTAGGGGTCAAACATTAGCAAATATCAACTTTCAGGGGCCATAACTCGAAAAAGGGGCGATAAGAAATTTTGGGCACTTGGCCCCAGGGAGTCCTTGGTCCAGACCTTTCGTCTGGCACCAGTTTCATCCCGATCGGTGAAGGTCACATTAGGCTCAAACTTGCAGTCCAAAGTTGGTGGGGAATGTCTGAAACTTTGACCCCTAATAACTCGTCTGTTTTTCATCCGATTAAGCTGAAATTTGGAACGTTTGTAGAGCCCATCCATACACACATGCCTGCACAATCCGGGATGCGGTCAATGGAACAGCACGTGCACTATGGGGCGCCAAATATTCAATAAATAAACCTTTTTTCGCCTACAGCAGCCAAAGGAAAGCACCCTCGGTGCTGCAAATTTATGCGCATGCGCAGATCATTAATGTCTACAAACGTAAAGGGTAGTCAAGGGACTCGAGGCAAGGCGTCCTGCTGAAAATGGGTCCTCAAATTTGCATTGCACCCTATGGAATTTTGGGCGGGAAACCGTAAAAACCCTAATAACTCCGTCAGTTCGCAACAGACAGGCGCGCTTTTTATAGGGTTTATAGGTCTTAGGGAGGTACATTTTCGTGCCAAATTGTATGGTGCTGCATGCAGTAGAAGCAAAGATATAAGGACTGGAAATGCGTCCCTAGGTCTCGCCTGCTGAACAAAGAGATTAAAAGTCACTAAAGGTGACCTTCACCGATCGAGCTGAAACTAGCACCAAACATTGTCCTAGTACCATAGTACATAAAACAATATTTGTCAGAAAATTCGGACAGTGCGTTAGTAAGTTATTAGGGGTCAAACATTAGCAAATATCAACTTTCAGGGGCCATAACTCGAAAAAGGGGCGATAAGAAATTTTGGGCACTTGGCCCCAGGGAGTCCTTGGTCCAGACCTTTCGTCTGGCACCAGTTTCATCCCGATCGGTGAAGGTCACATTAGGCTCAAACTTGCAGTCCAAAGTTGGTGGGGAATGTCTGAAACTTTGACCCCTAATAACTCGTCTGTTTTTCATCCGATTAAGCTGAAATTTGGAACGTTTGTAGAGCCCATCCATACACACATGCCTGCACAATCCGGGATGCGGTCAATGGAACAGCACGTGCACTATGGGGCGCCAAATATTCAATAAATAAACCTTTTTTCGCCTACAGCAGCCAAAGGAAAGCACCCTCGGTGCTGCAAATTTATGCGCATGCGCAGATCATTAATGTCTACAAACGTAAAGGGTAGTCAAGGGACTCGAGGCAAGGCGTCCTGCTGAAAATGGGTCCTCAAATTTGCATTGCACCCTATGGAATTTTGGGCGGGAAACCGTAAAAACCCTAATAACTCCGTCAGTTCGCAACAGACAGGCGCGCTTTTTATAGGGTTTATAGGTCTTAGGGAGGTACATTTTCGTGCCAAATTGTATGGTGCTGCATGCAGTAGAAGCAAAGATATAAGGACTGGAAATGCGTCCCTAGGTCTCGCCTGCTGAACAAAGAGATTAAAAGTCACTAAAGGTGACCTTCACCGATCGAGCTGAAACTAGCACCAAACATTGTCCTAGTACCATAGTACATAAAACAATATTTGTCAGAAAATTCGGACAGTGCGTTAGTAAGTTATTAGGGGTCAAACATTAGCAAATATCAACTTTCAGGGGCCATAACTCGAAAAAGGGGCGATAAGAAATTTTGGGCACTTGGCCCCAGGGAGTCCTTGGTCCAGACCTTTCGTCTGGCACCAGTTTCATCCCGATCGGTGAAGGTCACATTAGGCTCAAACTTGCAGTCCAAAGTTGGTGGGGAATGTCTGAAACTTTGACCCCTAATAACTCGTCTGTTTTTCATCCGATTAAGCTGAAATTTGGAACGTTTGTAGAGCCCATCCATACACACATGCCTGCACAATCCGGGATGCGGTCAATGGAACAGCACGTGCACTATGGGGCGCCAAATATTCAATAAATAAACCTTTTTTCGCCTACAGCAGCCAAAGGAAAGCACCCTCGGTGCTGCAAATTTATGCGCATGCGCAGATCATTAATGTCTACAAACGTAAAGGGTAGTCAAGGGACTCGAGGCAAGGCGTCCTGCTGAAAATGGGTCCTCAAATTTGCATTGCACCCTATGGAATTTTGGGCGGGAAACCGTAAAAACCCTAATAACTCCGTCAGTTCGCAACAGACAGGCGCGCTTTTTATAGGGTTTATAGGTCTTAGGGAGGTACATTTTCGTGCCAAATTGTATGGTGCTGCATGCAGTAGAAGCAAAGATATAAGGACTGGAAATGCGTCCCTAGGTCTCGCCTGCTGAACAAAGAGATTAAAAGTCACTAAAGGTGACCTTCACCGATCGAGCTGAAACTAGCACCAAACATTGTCCTAGTACCATAGTACATAAAACAATATTTGTCAGAAAATTCGGACAGTGCGTTAGTAAGTTATTAGGGGTCAAACATTAGCAAATATCAACTTTCAGGGGCCATAACTCGAAAAAGGGGCGATAAGAAATTTTGGGCACTTGGCCCCAGGGAGTCCTTGGTCCAGACCTTTCGTCTGGCACCAGTTTCATCCCGATCGGTGAAGGTCACATTAGGCTCAAACTTGCAGTCCAAAGTTGGTGGGGAATGTCTGAAACTTTGACCCCTAATAACTCGTCTGTTTTTCATCCGATTAAGCTGAAATTTGGAACGTTTGTAGAGCCCATCCATACACACATGCCTGCACAATCCGGGATGCGGTCAATGGAACAGCACGTGCACTATGGGGCGCCAAATATTCAATAAATAAACCTTTTTTCGCCTACAGCAGCCAAAGGAAAGCACCCTCGGTGCTGCAAATTTATGCGCATGCGCAGATCATTAATGTCTACAAACGTAAAGGGTAGTCAAGGGACTCGAGGCAAGGCGTCCTGCTGAAAATGGGTCCTCAAATTTGCATTGCACCCTATGGAATTTTGGGCGGGAAACCGTAAAAACCCTAATAACTCCGTCAGTTCGCAACAGACAGGCGCGCTTTTTATAGGGTTTATAGGTCTTAGGGAGGTACATTTTCGTGCCAAATTGTATGGTGCTGCATGCAGTAGAAGCAAAGATATAAGGACTGGAAATGCGTCCCTAGGTCTCGCCTGCTGAACAAAGAGATTAAAAGTCACTAAAGGTGACCTTCACCGATCGAGCTGAAACTAGCACCAAACATTGTCCTAGTACCATAGTACATAAAACAATATTTGTCAGAAAATTCGGACAGTGCGTTAGTAAGTTATTAGGGGTCAAACATTAGCAAATATCAACTTTCAGGGGCCATAACTCGAAAAAGGGGCGATAAGAAATTTTGGGCACTTGGCCCCAGGGAGTTCTTGGTCCAGACCTTTCGTCTGGCACCAGTTTCATCCCGATCGGTGAAGGTCACATTAGGCTCAAACTTGCAGTCCAAAGTTGGTGGGGAATGTCTGAAACTTTGACCCCTAATAACTCGTCTGTTTTTCATCCGATTAAGCTGAAATTTGGAACGTTTGTAGAGCCCATCCATACACACATGCCTGCACAATCCGGGATGCGGTCAATGGAACAGCACGTGCACTATGGGGCGCCAAATATTCAATAAATAAACCTTTTTTCGCCTACAGCAGCCAAAGGAAAGCACCCTCGGTGCTGCAAATTTATGCGCATGCGCAGATCATTAATGTCTACAAACGTAAAGGGTAGTCAAGGGACTCGAGGCAAGGCGTCCTGCAGAAAATGGGTCCTCAAATTTGCATTGCACCCTATGGAATTTTGGGCGGGAAACCGTAAAAACCCTAATAACTCCGTCAGTTCGCAACAGACAGGCGCGCTTTTTATAGGGTTTATAGGTCTAAGGGAGGTACATTTTCGTGCCAAATTGTATGGTGCTGCATGCAGTAGAAGCAAAGATATAAGGACTGGAAATGCGTCCCTAGGTCTCGCCTGCTGAACAAAGAGATTAAAAGTCACTAAAGGTGACCTTCACCGATCGAGCTGAAACTAGCACCAAACATTGTCCTAGTACCATAGTACATAAAACAATATTTGTCAGAAAATTCGGACAGTGCGTTAGTAAGTTATTAGGGGTCAAACATTAGCAAATATCAACTTTCAGGGGCCATAACTCGAAAAAGGGGCGATAAGAAATTTTGGGCACTTGGCCCCAGGGAGTCCTTGGTCCAGACCTTTCGTCTGGCACCAGTTTCATCCCGATCGGTGAAGGTCACATTAGGCTCAAACTTGCAGTCCAAAGTTGGTGGGGAATGTCTGAAACTTTGACCCCTAATAACTCGTCTGTTTTTCATCCGATTAAGCTGAAATTTGGAACGTTTGTAGAGCCCATCCATACACACATGCCTGCACAATCCGGGATGCGGTCAATGGAACAGCACGTGCACTATGGGGCGCCAAATATTCAATAAATAAACCTTTTTTCGCCTACAGCAGCCAAAGGAAAGCACCCTCGGTGCTGCAAATTTATGCGCATGCGCAGATCATTAATGTCTACAAACGTAAAGGGTAGTCAAGGGACTCGAGGCAAGGCGTCCTGCTGAAAATGGGTCCTCAAATTTGCATTGCACCCTATGGAATTTTGGGCGGGAAACCGTAAAAACCCTAATAACTCCGTCAGTTCGCAACAGACAGGCGCGCTTTTTATAGGGTTTATAGGTCTTAGGGAGGTACATTTTCGTGCCAAATTGTATGGTGCTGCATGCAGTAGAAGCAAAGATATAAGGACTGGAAATGCGTCCCTAGGTCTCGCCTGCTGAACAAAGAGATTAAAAGTCACTAAAGGTGACCTTCACCGATCGAGCTGAAACTAGCACCAAACATTGTCCTAGTACCATAGTACATAAAACAATATTTGTCAGAAAATTCGGACAGTGCGTTAGTAAGTTATTAGGGGTCAAACATTAGCAAATATCAACTTTCAGGGGCCATAACTCGAAAAAGGGGCGATAAGAAATTTTGGGCACTTGGCCCCAGGGAGTCCTTGGTCCAGACCTTTCGTCTGGCACCAGTTTCATCCCGATCGGTGAAGGTCACATTAGGCTCAAACTTGCAGTCCAAAGTTGGTGGGGAATGTCTGAAACTTTGACCCCTAATAACTCGTCTGTTTTTCATCCGATTAAGCTGAAATTTGGAACGTTTGTAGAGCCCATCCATACACACATGCCTGCACAATCCGGGATGCGGTCAATGGAACAGCACGTGCACTATGGGGCGCCAAATATTCAATAAATAAACCTTTTTTCGCCTACAGCAGCCAAAGGAAAGCACCCTCGGTGCTGCAAATTTATGCGCATGCGCAGATCATTAATGTCTACAAACGTAAAGGGTAGTCAAGGGACTCGAGGCAAGGCGTCCTGCTGAAAATGGGTCCTCAAATTTGCATTGCACCCTATGGAATTTTGGGCGGGAAACCTTAAAAACCCTAATAACTCCGTCAGTTCGCAACAGACAGGCGCGCTTTTTATAGGGTTTATAGGTCTTAGGGAGGTACATTTTCGTGCCAAATTGTATGGTGCTGCATGCAGTAGAAGCAAAGATATAAGGACTGGAAATGCGTCCCTAGGTCTCGCCTACTGAACAAAGAGATTAAAAGTCACTAAAGGTGACCTTCACCGATCGAGCTGAAACTAGCACCAAACATTGTCCTAGTACCATAGTACATAAAACAATATTTGTCAGAAAATTCGGACAGTGCGTTAGTAAGTTATTAGGGGTCAAACATTAGCAAATATCAACTTTCAGGGGCCATAACTCGAAAAAGGGGCGATAAGAAATTTTGGGCACTTGGCCCCAGGGAGTCCTTGGTCCAGACCTTTCGTCTGGCACCAGTTTCATCCCGATCGGTGAAGGTCACATTAGGCTCAAACTTGCAGTCCAAAGTTGGTGGGGAATGTCTGAAACTTTGACCCCTAATAACTCGTCTGTTTTTCATCCGATTAAGCTGAAATTTGGAACGTTTGTAGAGCCCATCCATACACACATGCCTGCACAATCCGGGATGCGGTCAATGGAACAGCACGTGCACTATGGGGCGCCAAATATTCAATAAATAAACCTTTTTTCGCCTACAGCAGCCAAAGGAAAGCACCCTCGGTGCTGCAAATTTATGCGCATGCGCAGATCATTAATGTCTACAAACGTAAAGGGTAGTCAAGGGACTCGAGGCAAGGCGTCCTGCTGAAAATGGGTCCTCAAATTTGCATTGCACCCTATGGAATTTTGGGCGGGAAACCGTAAAAACCCTAATAACTCCGTCAGTTCGCAACAGACAGGCGCGCTTTTTATAGGGTTTATAGGTCTTAGGGAGGTACATTTTCGTGCCAAATTGTATGGTGCTGCATGCAGTAGAAGCAAAGATATAAGGACTGGAAATGCGTCCCTAGGTCTCGCCTGCTGAACAAAGAGATTAAAAGTCACTAAAGGTGACCTTCACCGATCGAGCTGAAACTAGCACCAAACATTGTCCTAGTACCATAGTACATAAAACAATATTTGTCAGAAAATTCGGACAGTGCGTTAGTAAGTTATTAGGGGTCAAACATTAGCAAATATCAACTTTCAGGGGCCATAACTCGAAAAAGGGGCGATAAGAAATTTTGGGCACTTGGCCCCAGGGAGTCCTTGGTCCAGACCTTTCGTCTGGCACCAGTTTCATCCCGATCGGTGAAGGTCACATTAGGCTCAAACTTGCAGTCCAAAGTTGGTGGGGAATGTCTGAAACTTTGACCCCTAATAACTCGTCTGTTTTTCATCCGATTAAGCTGAAATTTGGAACGTTTGTAGAGCCCATCCATACACACATGCCTGCACAATCCGGGATGCGGTCAATGGAACAGCACGTGCACTATGGGGCGCCAAATATTCAATAAATAAACCTTTTTTCGCCTACAGCAGCCAAAGGAAAGCACCCTCGGTGCTGCAAATTTATGCGCATGCGCAGATCATTAATGTCTACAAACGTAAAGGGTAGTCAAGGGACTCGAGGCAAGGCGTCCTGCTGAAAATGGGTCCTCAAATTTGCATTGCACCCTATGGAATTTTGGGCGGGAAACCGTAAAAACCCTAATAACTCCGTCAGTTCGCAACAGACAGGCGCGCTTTTTATAGGGTTTATAGGTCTTAGGGAGGTACATTTTCGTGCCAAATTGTATGGTGCTGCATGCAGTAGAAGCAAAGATATAAGGACTGGAAATGCGTCCCTAGGTCTCGCCTGCTGAACAAAGAGATTAAAAGTCACTAAAGGTGACCTTCACCGATCGAGCTGAAACTAGCACCAAACATTGTCCTAGTACCATAGTACATAAAACAATATTTGTCAGAAAATTCGGACAGTGCGTTAGTAAGTTATTAGGGGTCAAACATTAGCAAATATCAACTTTCAGGGGCCATAACTCGAAAAAGGGGCGATAAGAAATTTTGGGCACTTGGCCCCAGGGAGTCCTTGGTCCAGACCTTTCGTCTGGCACCAGTTTCATCCCGATCGGTGAAGGTCACATTAGGCTCAAACTTGCAGTCCAAAGTTGGTGGGGAATGTCTGAAACTTTGACCCCTAATAACTCGTCTGTTTTTCATCCGATTAAGCTGAAATTTGGAACGTTTGTAGAGCCCATCCATACACACATGCCTGCACAATCCGGGATGCGGTCAATGGAACAGCACGTGCACTATGGGGCGCCAAATATTCAATAAATAAACCTTTTTTCGCCTACAGCAGCCAAAGGAAAGCACCCTCGGTGCTGCAAATTTATGCGCATGCGCAGATCATTAATGTCTACAAACGTAAAGGGTAGTCAAGGGACTCGAGGCAAGACGTCCTGCTGAAAATGGGTCCTCAAATTTGCATTGCACCCTATGGAATTTTGGGCGGGAAACCGTAAAAACCCTAATAACTCCGTCAGTTCGCAACAGACAGGCGCGCTTTTTATAGGGTTTATAGGTCTTAGGGAGGTACATTTTCGTGCCAAATTGTATGGTGCTGCATGCAGTAGAAGCAAAGATATAAGGACTGGAAATGCGTCCCTAGGTCTCGCCTGCTGAACAAAGAGATTAAAAGTCACTAAAGGTGACCTTCACCGATCGAGCTGAAACTAGCACCAAACATTGTCCTAGTACCATAGTACATAAAACAATATTTGTCAGAAAATTCGGACAGTGCGTTAGTAAGTTATTAGGGGTCAAACATTAGCAAATATCAACTTTCAGGGGCCATAACTCGAAAAAGGGGCGATAAGAAATTTTGGGCACTTGGCCCCAGGGAGTCCTTGGTCCAGACCTTTCGTCTGGCACCAGTTTCATCCCGATCGGTGAAGGTCACATTAGGCTCAAACTTGCAGTCCAAAGTTGGTGGGGAATGTCTGAAACTTTGACCCCTAATAACTCGTCTGTTTTTCATCCGATTAAGCTGAAATTTGGAACGTTTGTAGAGCCCATCCATACACACATGCCTGCACAATCCGGGATGCGGTCAATGGAACAGCACGTGCACTATGGGGCGCCAAATATTCAATAAATAAACCTTTTTTCGCCTACAGCAGCCAAAGGAAAGCACCCTCGGTGCTGCAAATTTATGCGCATGCGCAGATCATTAATGTCTACAAACGTAAAGGGTAGTCAAGGGACTCGAGGCAAGGCGTCCTGCTGAAAATGGGTCCTCAAATTTGCATTGCACCCTATGGAATTTTGGGCGGGAAACCGTAAAAACCCTAATAACTCCGTCAGTTCGCAACAGACAGGCGCGCTTTTTATAGGGTTTATAGGTCTTAGGGAGGTACATTTTCGTGCCAAATTGTATGGTGCTGCATGCAGTAGAAGCAAAGATATAAGGACTGGAAATGCGTCCCTAGGTCTCGCCTGCTGAACAAAGAGATTAAAAGTCACTAAAGGTGACCTTCACCGATCGAGCTGAAACTAGCACCAAACATTGTCCTAGTACCATAGTACATAAAACAATATTTGTCAGAAAATTCGGACAGTGCGTTAGTAAGTTATTAGGGGTCAAACATTAGCAAATATCAACTTTCAGGGGCCATAACTCGAAAAAGGGGCGATAAGAAATTTTGGGCACTTGGCCCCAGGGAGTCCTTGGTCCAGACCTTTCGTCTGGCACCAGTTTCATCCCGATCGGTGAAGGTCACATTAGGCTCAAACTTGCAGTCCAAAGTTGGTGGGGAATGTCTGAAACTTTGACCCCTAATAACTCGTCTGTTTTTCATCCGATTAAGCTGAAATTTGGAACGTTTGTAGAGCCCATCCATACACACATGCCTGCACAATCCGGGATGCGGTCAATGGAACAGCACGTGCACTATGGGGCGCCAAATATTCAATAAATAAACCTTTTTTCGCCTACAGCAGCCAAAGGAAAGCACCCTCGGTGCTGCAAATTTATGCGCATGCGCAGATCATTAATGTCTACAAA
The DNA here is from genome assembly GCA_964016985.1 of Anodontia alba. NCBI lineage: Eukaryota > Metazoa > Mollusca > Bivalvia > Lucinida > Lucinidae > Anodontia > Anodontia alba. Next base: position 93,662,282 of record OZ024827.1, read on the forward strand.
CGTAAAGGGTAGTCAAGGGACTCGAGGCAAGGCGTCCTGCTGAAAATGGGTCCTCAAATTTGCATTGCACCCTATGGAATTTTGGGCGGGAAACCGTAAAAACCCTAATAACTCCGTCAGTTCGCAACAGACAGGCGCGCTTTTTATAGGGTTTATAGGTCTTAGGGAGGTACATTTTCGTGCCAAATTGTATGGTGCTGCATGCAGTAGAAGCAAAGATATAAGGACTGGAAATGCGTCCCTAGGTCTCGCCTGCTGAACAAAGAGATTAAAAGTCACTAAAGGTGACCTTCACCGATCGAGCTGAAACTAGCACCAAACATTGTCCTAGTACCATAGTACATAAAACAATATTTGTCAGAAAATTCGGACAGTGCGTTAGTAAGTTATTAGGGGTCAAACATTAGCAAATATCAACTTTCAGGGGCCATAACTCGAAAAAGGGGCGATAAGAAATTTTGGGCACTTGGCCCCAGGGAGTCCTTGGTCCAGACCTTTCGTCTGGCACCAGTTTCATCCCGATCGGTGAAGGTCACATTAGGCTCAAACTTGCAGTCCAAAGTTGGTGGGGAATGTCTGAAACTTTGACCCCTAATAACTCGTCTGTTTTTCATCCGATTTAGCTGAAATTTGGAACGTTTGTAGAGCCCATCCATACACACATGCCTGCACAATCCGGGATGCGGTCAATGGAACAGCACGTGCACTATGGGGCGCCAAATATTCAATAAATAAACCTTTTTTCGCCTACAGCAGCCAAAGGAAAGCACCCTCGGTGCTGCAAATTTATGCGCATGCGCAGATCATTAATGTCTACAAACGTAAAGGGTAGTCAAGGGACTCGAGGCAAGGCGTCCTGCTGAAAATGGGTCCTCAAATTTGCATTGCACCCTATGGAATTTTGGGCGGGAAACCGTAAAAACCCTAATAACTCCGTCAGTTCGCAACAGACAGGCGCGCTTTTTATAGGGTTTATAGGTCTTAGGGAGGTACATTTTCGTGCCAAATTGTATGGTGCTGCATGCAGTAGAAGCAAAGATATAAGGACTGGAAATGCGTCCCTAGGTCTCGCCTGCTGAACAAAGAGATTAAAAGTCACTAAAGGTGACCTTCACCGATCGAGCTGAAACTAGCACCAAACATTGTCCTAGTACCATAGTACATAAAACAATATTTGTCAGAAAATTCGGACAGTGCGTTAGTAAGTTATTAGGGGTCAAACATTAGCAAATATCAACTTTCAGGGGCCATAACTCGAAAAAGGGGCGATAAGAAATTTTGGGCACTTGGCCCCAGGGAGTCCTTGGTCCAGACCTTTCGTCTGGCACCAGTTTCATCCCGATCGGTGAAGGTCACATTAGGCTCAAACTTGCAGTCCAAAGTTGGTGGGGAATGTCTGAAACTTTGACCCCTAATAACTCGTCTGTTTTTCATCCGATTAAGCTGAAATTTGGAACGTTTGTAGAGCCCATCCATACACACATGCCTGCACAATCCGGGATGCGGTCAATGGAACAGCACGTGCACTATGGGGCGCCAAATATTCAATAAATAAACCTTTTTTCGCCTACAGCAGCCAAAGGAAAGCACCCTCGGTGCTGCAAATTTATGCGCATGCGCAGATCATTAATGTCTACAAACGTAAAGGGTAGTCAAGGGACTCGAGGCAAGGCGTCCTGCTGAAAATGGGTCCTCAAATTTGCATTGCACCCTATGGAATTTTGGGCGGGAAACCGTAAAAACCCTAATAACTCCGTCAGTTCGCAACAGACAGGCGCGCTTTTTATAGGGTTTATAGGTCTTAGGGAGGTACATTTTCGTGCCAAATTGTATGGTGCTGCATGCAGTAGAAGCAAAGATATAAGGACTGGAAATGCGTCCCTAGGTCTCGCCTGCTGAACAAAGAGATTAAAAGTCACTAAAGGTGACCTTCACCGATCGAGCTGAAACTAGCACCAAACATTGTCCTAGTACCATAGTACATAAAACAATATTTGTCAGAAAATTCGGACAGTGCGTTAGTAAGTTATTAGGGGTCAAACATTAGCAAATATCAACTTTCAGGGGCCATAACTCGAAAAAGGGGCGATAAGAAATTTTGGGCACTTGGCCCCAGGGAGTCCTTGGTCCAGACCTTTCGTCTGGCACCAGTTTCATCCCGATCGGTGAAGGTCACATTAGGCTCAAACTTGCAGTCCAAAGTTGGTGGGGAATGTCTGAAACTTTGACCCCTAATAACTCGTCTGTTTTTCATCCGATTAAGCTGAAATTTGGAACGTTTGTAGAGCCCATCCATACACACATGCCTGCACAATCCGGGATGCGGTCAATGGAACAGCACGTGCACTATGGGGCGCCAAATATTCAATAAATAAACCTTTTTTCGCCTACAGCAGCCAAAGGAAAGCACCCTCGGTGCTGCAAATTTATGCGCATGCGCAGATCATTAATGTCTACAAACGTAAAGGGTAGTCAAGGGACTCGAGGCAAGGCGTCCTGCTGAAAATGGGTCCTCAAATTTGCATTGCACCCTATGGAATTTTGGGCGGGAAACCGTAAAAACCCTAATAACTCCGTCAGTTCGCAACAGACAGGCGCGCTTTTTATAGGGTTTATAGGTCTTAGGGAGGTACATTTTCGTGCCAAATTGTATGGTGCTGCATGCAGTAGAAGCAAAGATATAAGGACTGGAAATGCGTCCCTAGGTCTCGCCTGCTGAACAAAGAGATTAAAAGTCACTAAAGGTGACCTTCACCGATCGAGCTGAAACTAGCACCAAACATTGTCCTAGTACCATAGTACATAAAACAATATTTGTCAGAAAATTCGGACAGTGCGTTAGTAAGTTATTAGGGGTCAAACATTAGCAAATATCAACTTTCAGGGGCCATAACTCGAAAAAGGGGCGATAAGAAATTTTGGGCACTTGGCCCCAGGGAGTCCTTGGTCCAGACCTTTCGTCTGGCACCAGTTTCATCCCGATCGGTGAAGGTCACATTAGGCTCAAACTTGCAGTCCAAAGTTGGTGGGGAATGTCTGAAACTTTGACCCCTAATAACTCGTCTGTTTTTCATCCGATTAAGCTGAAATTTGGAACGTTTGTAGAGCCCATCCATACACACATGCCTGCACAATCCGGGATGCGGTCAATGGAACAGCACGTGCACTATGGGGCGCCAAATATTCAATAAATAAACCTTTTTTCGCCTACAGCAGCCAAAGGAAAGCACCCTCGGTGCTGCAAATTTATGCGCATGCGCAGATCATTAATGTCTACAAACGTAAAGGGTAGTCAAGGGACTCGAGGCAAGGCGTCCTGCTGAAAATGGGTCCTCAAATTTGCATTGCACCCTATGGAATTTTGGGCGGGAAACCGTAAAAACCCTAATAACTCCGTCAGTTCGCAACAGACAGGCGCGCTTTTTATAGGGTTTATAGGTCTTAGGGAGGTACATTTTCGTGCCAAATTGTATGGTGCTGCATGCAGTAGAAGCAAAGATATAAGGACTGGAAATGCGTCCCTAGGTCTCGCCTGCTGAACAAAGAGATTAAAAGTCACTAAAGGTGACCTTCACCGATCGAGCTGAAACTAGCACCAAACATTGTCCTAGTACCATAGTACATAAAACAATATTTGTCAGAAAATTCGGACAGTGCGTTAGTAAGTTATTAGGGGTCAAACATTAGCAAATATCAACTTTCAGGGGCCATAACTCGAAAAAGGGGCGATAAGAAATTTTGGGCACTTGGCCCCAGGGGTCTGCAGACCTTTCGTCTGGCACCAGTTTCATCCCGATCGGTGAAGGTCACATTAGGCTCAAACTTGCAGTCCAAAGTTGGTGGGGAATGTCTGAAACTTTGACCCCTAATAACTCGTCTGTTTTTCATCCGATTAAGCTGAAATTTGGAACGTTTGTAGAGCCCATCCATACACACATGCCTGCACAATCCGGGATGCGGTCAATGGAACAGCACGTGCACTATGGGGCGCCAAATATTCAATAAATAAACCTTTTTTCGCCTACAGCAGCCAAAGGAAAGCACCCTCGGTGCTGCAAATTTATGCGCATGCGCAGATCATTAATGTCTACAAACGTAAAGGGTAGTCAAGGGACTCGAGGCAAGGCGTCCTGCTGAAAATGGGTCCTCAAATTTGCATTGCACCCTATGGAATTTTGGGCGGGAAACCGTAAAAACCCTAATAACTCCGTCAGTTCGCAACAGACAGGCGCGCTTTTTATAGGGTTTATAGGTCTTAGGGAGGTACATTTTCGTGCCAAATTGTATGGTGCTGCATGCAGTAGAAGCAAAGATATAAGGACTGGAAATGCGTCCCTAGGTCTCGCCTGCTGAACAAAGAGATTAAAAGTCACTAAAGGTGACCTTCACCGATCGAGCTGAAACTAGCACCAAACATTGTCCTAGTACCATAGTACATAAAACAATATTTGTCAGAAAATTCGGACAGTGCGTTAGTAAGTTATTAGGGGTCAAACATTAGCAAATATCAACTTTCAGGGGCCATAACTCGAAAAAGGGGCGATAAGAAATTTTGGGCACTTGGCCCCAGGGAGTCCTTGGTCCAGACCTTTCGTCTGGCACCAGTTTCATCCCGATCGGTGAAGGTCACATTAGGCTCAAACTTGCAGTCCAAAGTTGGTGGGGAATGTCTGAAACTTTGACCCCTAATAACTCGTCTGTTTTTCATCCGATTAAGCTGAAATTTGGAACGTTTGTAGAGCCCATCCATACACACATGCCTGCACAATCCGGGATGCGGTCAATGGAACAGCACGTGCACTATGGGGCGCCAAATATTCAATAAATAAACCTTTTTTTCGCCTACAGCAGCCAAAGGAAAGCACCCTCGGTGCTGCAAATTTATGCGCATGCGCAGATCATTAATGTCTACAAACGTAAAGGGTAGTCAAGGGACTCGAGGCAAGGCGTCCTGCTGAAAATGGGTCCTCAAATTTGCATTGCACCCTATGGAATTTTGGGCGGGAAACCGTAAAAACCCTAATAACTCCGTCAGTTCGCAACAGACAGGCGCGCTTTTTATAGGGTTTATAGGTCTTAGGGAGGTACATTTTCGTGCCAAATTGTATGGTGCTGCATGCAGTAGAAGCAAAGATATAAGGACTGGAAATGCGTCCCTAGGTCTCGCCTGCTGAACAAAGAGATTAAAAGTCACTAAAGGTGACCTTCACCGATCGAGCTGAAACTAGCACCAAACATTGTCCTAGTACCATAGTACATAAAACAATATTTGTCAGAAAATTCGGACAGTGCGTTAGTAAGTATTAGGGGTCAAACATTAGCAAATATCAACTTTCAGGGGCCATAACTCGAAAAAGGGGCGATAAGAAATTTTGGGCACTTGGCCCCAGGGAGTCCTTGGTCCAGACCTTTCGTCTGGCACCAGTTTCATCCCGATCGGTGAAGGTCACATTAGGCTCAAACTTGCAGTCCAAAGTTGGTGGGGAATGTCTGAAACTTTGACCCCTAATAACTCGTCTGTTTTTCATCCGATTAAGCTGAAATTTGGAACGTTTGTAGAGCCCATCCATACACACATGCCTGCACAATCCGGGATGCGGTCAATGGAACAGCACGTGCACTATGGGGCGCCAAATATTCAATAAATAAACCTTTTTTCGCCTACAGCAGCCAAAGGAAAGCACCCTCGGTGCTGCAAATTTATGCGCATGCGCAGATCATT